>VDFB02047230.1:547429978-547557194 GCA_007258455.2 Sequoia sempervirens
GATACAATGTTGTTTTCATAGTATTGGTGAATATGTAGATGTTTTATTACATGCTTCCGGGATTCCAGGTGAAAATATTAATCAATCCATTTGAAACACATAATTTGTTATGGAAAATTTGTTGCTTAAATATGCCACATAAAAAAAATCATTGGTGAATGGACATGCATTAGACCGATAATTTGTAAAATATGAGCGATTTGGACACCCTATTGGGTGCAATTAATTCTCCAATTTTGACTTGGCCGATTTCTAAAATTCACCAATTGGTGAAGATTCACCACTAAAGTTTTCCCTATTAGGTAACCTTCCAACTATGCTACTAAGGGTCATAGTTTGGGTTGCAAGGCTAGGTGGCTCACAACACTCACACGGTCGACAACACTCCTAGGATACGAGGAAATGTTCTTTCAACACTGCTAAATAGAACCAAAATGGTTCATGTCGGATTCACCAAAATGTAGAGAAGGGGGACCAACCACACCAAGGCTCCAAATCATGAAGAGTTTAGAGTGGAAGGATTCCTTGATCTACCTCAACTATGCAGGTGTTTAAGAAATTGTTTGATGTCAAGGATAGAGAATGATGAGCACTCTCAATGCTTCTGTCACTCTACTAACCTAAGATTTTTAATGGGGCTAAACGAGCAAGCTTCTAGAACCCAAATTGTACATCATACAACTCTCTACTAGAGGACAACAACATAGATCAGGGATGATAACACGACACATTGGCATCTCATAGGTGTGTTGGCATCTATACAAACAAAAAGTATAAGGACACAGATAGAGTGACAAAAATCCCACTAAAAAACTTAGCTAAAAGTTTACTAATGATGACTAAAGAAAAAAATAACAAAACCATTGAAATGACAATAAAACTTGTGATACAGAAAATGACAAGGGAAAAGGTGGTGGAAATGAACTCATGAAGGGTCCAATTCTCTAGAAAGCTCCACACAAATGCGTACCTACACACAATCAAGAGAGGAAAAATGTTGGGGTTGTATAGGGGTTTGTCATAGTCAAACCCACACTTTGGTGTTTCCACCTCCACAGAAAACCAAATAGATAGATGTGTAGAAATATGATAAGAAAAAAATACTGGAATGGAAATGAAATCAAGCACTACAAGATCCACTATGCTACTCAAATCCAACAAAAAAGTAGTAATATGAAAGTATTACCACCCTCAACCAAAGGAAATCAAGGACAATGAGAGAGGAATGCAAGTCTATAACTATGGTAGAGTCAACGTAGCTACAACAACACCAAAAGTAGTCCTGCAAGACACCAAGTTGTAGCTTCTGTGGTAGATGCGAAGAATTTTGTGACTATTGGAATTGTGAATCCAATAGTGCAACAAGTAGCTTGATGTTGTAAGAGTGGAGAATGTGAAGATAATCAAATTAGTGTGTAGAAGCTCATGAATTTCCAAGAAGATCTTAGAATGTGTGAAGAAGCATGAAGAAGATGGGTTGAATGTGAAACATAGCCATTTGAAGAAGGTTTGGGAAGGAAATATCCATTCAAAGGTCAACATGAAGGCATAGGGGCATTATGTTTCATCACTAATGGAGAATGCAACACCTTTGCAGATTCTAGAGGTTGGAATCCTATTAGGATGACAGTGTGCCATGTAGACATTTGTGCACTATGCGCGCATCCTCGATAGAAATTCCCCCACCAACACTAAAAATAAGCTCCAAGTGGATGGGCTATGGAATGGGGACATGGAATTACTTGGTCAAATTTTATTTTTCTAAGGTAGAGGGTGTAAAAGGGGAATTTGCAAGAGGGGTGCAAATTCACTCCTATACAAGTGCAAGATAAAAATTCACAACCAAGACTAAAAATGAAGATAGTGAAGCTAAACCATTGAAAAACATCCAAAGGAACAAGCACACGCATAACTTATGCATTCCTTGATACATTGTCAGAGCACACTGTTGAGACAAGGAAATATCAAGGTTGCAAATGGGAAGAAAATTACATCCTCCCCACTAAGAGTAGGCTTACTCCTAGAAGCTTACATAAATCAAGGATAAGGTACCCTCAATACTTAATCCTTCAAACCAAATAGATCTCTCAAAATATATCCTCCAAACTCTCACCAAGTCTAGGCTTCAAACACACAACACACATACATATCTAAAAGTGTACAATTTGGCCAAACACTAGCCACTTGGTGTGTAACCACTTAAGATATCAAAACCCTCCATCCTCTATCTACCATTACAATTTAAGATAATATCTAACCACATGGTCCAACTGATCACAAGAAAACAAGGATGACTACCACTTCTAGGAACTCCATCAAACTACTCCTTCAACCAAGGAAAGGTGCACAAGCTTGTAAACCTTACCTCTCTACAAAACTAACCAACACAAGGCTACACTTCCTATGGTCTCTCCTAAGACCAAGGCCTTAATCCTTAAAGTTGTAACTACAAATGTAAAGAAAAATAATCCCACATGGCTAGATACAACACTACCTCACCTCCTTTCTCATCAAAAGCATGCCCCACTTCCATTCATGGGCTCACTCCATGAGGTTATCCCTTATGTACCACTTTGGAAAAGTGAGGATTTCCTTCATGAACTAGCTTCTCAACACAAAAATAGGAACAATTTAGGGGCTCTCAAAGGAAATAATATAGGGAAAAAATCTCAAAAGAATAATAACTCTTGACAAATGAGGCTTAGGAACCACAAAAATCATAATGAAACATCCAAGGAGATAACTAAACACAAAACATAGGAGAAAAATGTTGATCTACACCACAAAAATTCTCTACTATGCCCACCTCAATGGTTTGATATACCAAAAAGATCATTTAATCACAATAAAAAATGAAACAAAAAACCTCTACAAGGCTCAAATACCAAGCATTCTCAAAATATAATACACAAGATAGTTCATTCTTCAACCAAGAAATGAACACCTCTATACATCCAAGGAGAAACTCCTACAACTATTAGGGTAATCTCAACTAGCAACCCAACAAGGGATAGATATATAAATATAATATTATACATATAAATGATAGATTCCAAAGCACATACTAACACACTGGATCATACCCCTACTTTATGTCAAAACATAAGTTTAGCAATGGAAATCACATCTAAATGATACTATGTTCACCTAATGTTATTAAACAAGATGATTTCAATGTCTACAACACCTCAAAAACACTTAGCTAATATCAAAGCACTAGGAAACATGATAATAATACCATGAAAACAAGAGAAATACAAGAAGAAAAATCATAGTTGGTGGACTAAATCAATAACCAACCATCTACTAGCAAAAATTTTTAGGCATGATCCAAACAAGGAACTCAACATTACCCATTATCAAACTTAGAAATATAGAGAACAACCATCACTCTCATATAGATATTTGAATACACTTCACTTAAGTCCAAATGCAAGGCATTATCACCAATGCACAAGCTAATCATAGCCACAAGATCTTTATGCATACAAAGAATTTCATAGATTTTTCCAAACACTTCATAAGATTTCATTTAAATTTCACAACGAGCAAGGAATTTTAAATTGAACATAATTCTAAATAGTATAAACATAAAAAAATAGTATGTTCTCTTCCATCCAATCCCTTATACATTCTATCAAGGGTTCATCATGAACGTGATAGAGAAAAAAATTTACAAGAAACATAACCAACAATTTCAAACATTTTAGCATAGCCACCACAATCATAAAAGAATGCAAAAGAGGAAGAATTATCAATTCCAAAAATAAAGCATAAAATGAGCTAAATTCTAAAAACAAATTTTGTATGACCAAGGGCCACAAAATAAACAAATGATAAATTTTTGGTGACTAGGCTACTCATAGTAATAATTAAAAATTCAATGTAATTCCTTACAACAATTAGAAATTTTACCAATAAGTATCAAATTTAGAAGTCAAAAATTGCATGCACTACATGACTAACACTTGTCACAATGGAGGGATAAATTAACTACACTACACTTGGAATACAAAATCCAAGGTGAGTTGGAGAACATGCTCAAGCATGCCAAGTAAGGGAGTCTTCTAAGAATCTAAACATATTCCTCAACACAAAGCACCAATTTCACTTGACCATCCAACATAAACCAAATTCTTAAGAAATTATAGCTTCATTATAACACATTCACACCAATAGGAATGCAGATCTATTTACAAGGGTTTCTATGGAATCCACAAAAAATCCCTTTCTATGCAAGAATAGAACTTCACAATGTAATAATCCAATCTAGGTTCCCATAAGAATCATAGGAAACAAATACAATTAGGGACATAAGCCATTAATCCAAATGTTCTATTATTAATTTTTTTTTTTTTAATTCACTAGAATAACTATATCATGCATATGACATACACTCAATCAATACTAATTAACAATGGACTTCAAGAAAGCATTTCAATTTGTACCACATCACTAGTTTTTTCTACATATCAAATATATGAATAAACATCGCCTCTTTCACATTCAAATGCATCACTCACATAAGATAGTTCACATTATTTAATATTAATCCAAAATAATTATCATTCCTTTTTCTCAAAGAGCTTTCATAGTCATTCCATACCATGAGGACACACAAGCATAAACATGAATGCATAAGGGTCACTACAAATTCACACAAAGAAAGAATCAAAACATCAAGAAGGAAATCACAAATGAAATAAAATTCTTGACAACTCAAGGGTATAACTAACCCTTGTAAACAAGCACTCCTCAAACATATAACACAAGGGGACAAACCAATCAACGCCACTTGGTACCTACAACACACAAAAACACAGTAAGGCCCAACACATTTTCATACAAAAAAGGAAACACATATGAGAGTGATAATTCTCCACCTCAAGATACTTTCAACCAAGGGTATCTTTCCTTCCCTACCAAGTGAAATAATTCCTAGGAGGCATCCTTCCTCCACAAACACATTGCATGGGTTGGAAAACATTGAACCCTCTAAAATGCCATACTAAGGCACCCAATAAAGAAATAAAATAATTAACTCACAACAACAAGCACTTGAGAAACCACAAATCAAGCACAAACAACCACATGGAAGAGTACATGAATAAAAAATCCTAGTGTTGCAACATGGTCTCTAATACTAAATTCAATGCTCTAATCCTCACACCTAGAACAATATTGGTCTGAATTTTTTTTTTGAAACAACAACCACAACTAAGATACAAAAGCATGTCACATTGCACAAAAAAGTGCACATAAGTGTCATGTAAAACAAAATGACACAAGGAAAAAAAAAAGAATGACCTCACCATTACTACAAACAAGGTGGCACTGACATAATACTTAACCAATTATAGGAAGAAACCACCACAATGAACCCATGAGAGGGGGAAATGACATCCAAACAATGATTGATTACCAACCCATAACCAAAATCTCTTGTTACACAAAATAAAGGTATGATGGGGGAACCGTAAACCTTACATCCATAGAAAAACATATGCTTAAAAATCCTTATAATGCCCAAGGAAACCCACATAGATGACAAAAAAACTAGGATATAGCACATCTTGACTAGATGGCACATCCATTGGTTCCTATAAAAATGAGTACTAGGTTGAGGGTACTATTCACCTCCAATACATAAAAGAAATATTAACCAACACCTAACACAAGTGAAAACCTTCACTAGTGGTTTCCTTACTAGGAGGTACAAGCCCTCCACCAATCAGAATGATGACAAGTTGCTTCTAAGCAATGAATTACTTCAAAATATAGAAAGGTGTCATAAATCCATAATTTTGAAACTTGTCAACAATACTACAACATGGGAGGACTCACCAAGCCAAGGCAAACAAATTTTGTAAATATGTTTCCTTGAAAATGTCCAAAAGACCTCGCTTTGATGAAAAAAAGGAAAACAATTCACCAGAGTATACTAGCACCTAGATAGGATGTTAGTGCACTGAAGGGACACTAGCAAGAATTTAATAGTGTCCCACATCTGGGTGACTGCATGATCAAGGAGGCCCAAAAAGTGGCGATATGACAAAAAAGTGGCAGACAAATTTTTTTATCCAAATTTGATAAAACGAAAAGGGTTTATTGAGAAAATCATCAACTTTATACCAATATAAGATATTCCTTATTTGAAATTAAATAGATAATTATTATTAATTTTCTACATGCATTCTGACTAAAGTCCTAATTGATAAATTGATTGAAAAACATCTATAACTCTTAAATGATTTAACATTTTTGAATCCGAAAGATGCATCACATTCTATGCTTCCCATACTATAGGCTAAAAAAAAGAAAAAATGAATTTCATAAATTTTTGACAAAGCTATGGTGATCAGACAAACAAGTTTTAATAAAAAATTCATAACTAATTATTTACTTTCAAAAAAATTACAAAAAAATGTGGCACATTCGGGCATGTGTCCTCTACTTATATTGAAAGTTTCAAAAAAAAATATTATTGTTTTCTTGTACTTGGGTTGGTTAGACATACACTTGATTTTTATTTTTTCTTGAAAATTTAGTACTATTGCATTGGAATTTTAAACTTTCACCAAATAGATTTACTTTTTTCCAAAAAAGGACCAGTACATCTCAAAAACTACATTCAATTTGCTATGAATTTTGTTCTTAAATATTTTTCAAATTATGTTAATAACGTATTCAATTTTTTATGTCAAGTTGCCTAACTCTATTTTTCTAAATTTTATTGCCAATTAAGGGCCTAGTTTGGACCCCCATGATCCTGCATTGACCCATCTATGCTAGTGTCCTATTTTACTATTGTAGTCCTTATTTGGCACTAGATTCCTAAGAATGCACTGTATTCCTTTCTTGTGCTGGCATCCTAATTAGTGTGCTATGAAAGGCCTCCATATAGACCTCTAAGCACAACACAAAACTCAAGAACCATAAGGAGATAAGTATGATGTAAAATATACTCTGAATAATGAAAACAATTGGGGAACCTAAATGGTCCTAGATACTCAATCACACATCATACTAGCTCACGAAGGAGATAAATCCAATAGGTTGGTGAGTCATCAAGAGGCTCCAACACAAGACTAATGACACAAAGGGGTGAAGAGGAAGGTGACCTAAAAATCCCATCCATGCTAAGACCACACAAAGAACACAAAATTGGCCCCTCAATGATTCAGGTCCTTACAACGAAACACACTAAGAGATATAAGAAGAAACTAGACATTTCAATGATTAAATTACATTTTTCTAAACTTTGATTCGGGTCCTTATGGATATTTAAATTTTTTATTAACCCCTTCTTGCACCTCATGGTTAAGAATCCAATTCCATAGCTTCATCCCCTAATCCATGTAGAAAAATACACATCCTCTATCCACTTATTCATGTTAGAAACTAGTACTTCTACCACTATGTTTTCACCTTTTATGATCCCTCCTCATTAAGTTGTCACTACCCTATTAGAAACCTAGATACACTTTTTCATATGTTACAAACTCTTTGTTGGTCTTGTAACTCTCTAACTCACTATATGAGCACTCCTATCCTTCCCTCCTTATTGAACATGTGAAACTACACCATCATTATTATTCATATGGAATCCTCAAAATGAAAAACTACCTATTTCTATAGTTTCATACACTTTGTTGTCCCACCTAAATTTTTTTATTGCAAGTTCCCATCACTCCTTGGGAAAATGTCTAGTTGATATGTAAGTAACCACTTATTTTACCATAGCTCCTTATTGCTACAAGTGATCCAATTCTCACTATGCATTCACTATGAATTTTGTGGCCTATGCACCTTTGTTGCAAGTACTTTTTCACCATAGTGACCCTTCACTAAGGGATAAAAGTGGAAACCTATTGTGAATATTGGTAAGTGATCTCCCCCAAATTACTATTCCTACTCATGATTCATGCCAACCAAAAAAAAAATTGGGATGTGAATACATCATACAAGTATCATTGTGGGCTATATCTCTAGGAGAGAGAGGAGTGATAGTGAGTCCTTCAAAGTATTTGAGTGGGTTGTGAGAAAGTACCAAATGTGTGTGTCTACG
The DNA here is from genome assembly GCA_007258455.2 of Sequoia sempervirens. Lineage (NCBI taxonomy): Eukaryota > Viridiplantae > Streptophyta > Pinopsida > Cupressales > Cupressaceae > Sequoia > Sequoia sempervirens. Next base: position 547,438,047 of record VDFB02047230.1, read on the forward strand.
TGGAAACATTTAAGATTCCATTGAGAAAGAGTGTAGTAAAAGTTGTAGAAGAAATATTTTTGGAGAAGTTTGAGGTTATGAAGGTCTTGAGGGGGATTAAAGTGAGGTTAGAAGCCCTAGAGAATAGTTGAAGGAGATGCCATAGAAAAACAAAAAGAATCCCAACCAAGGGGAAAAACATGAGGATAAAACAATAGAAAATTATGGAAGAAATTTCCTTGTGGTGCAATGAGTAGGTGGAGGTTCCATATGAGTAGCCTTTAGATGGAGAGATGGGTTGTGTGCGGCCTAAGGAGTACCTTATGGATAATAGGGTAGAGTAGAAAGTCCCCATGGATGAGGATGAGGAGGATAATGCAACCCATTAGTTGTTGGAAGTTGAAGGGATGGTCATGGAGAAGCCAAGCAAGGTGTTACAAGCAAGTACAATAGAGAAGTGTAGATAGTAAACCTACATAGGAGCTGTTGAAAGTTGACACAATAAAGGAGCACATGGAGGATGTTGTGTAGAAGACACTATAAATAAGTACAACAAAAGGAGATAATTGTGAAGCTACATGTAGATATAGGATAGTTTCAACAGTGTTGCCAATAGAAGTAGAAAAAAGCAAAGAGGTGTTACAAGTTGAAGCAACATAGGATAGTGGGTGGATGCTACCAATAGGAGTAGTAAAAATTGGTTGAGATCTGTGTTGTAAGTAAATGTAACAAAATGGTTTAAGGAAAGAGCCATACAAGAGATGTTGTATGTACATGTAACAAAGGAGTTGTAGATTGGTGCAACTAAGAATGTTAAGTAGGATGATGTAGGAGAGATGGTACACGTTTAAAGAAATGAGTAGTGAAGGGATTTTAGGTGAGGATGCAAAGGAGGAGAAGGTAAATAATGCTACGTGCAAGGTGCTGAAAATAATGGAATCCAAAGAGGATAAGGAAGATGACAAAGCGAAGAGGATGGATGAGCTATAAAGTTCTATCACGAGGATGGAGTTAACCTCAAAAGAGGGAGGTATGATCACACTATAAAATGAGGAGCTACTAGGTAGAATATTGGAGAAGATGCAAATAAAAATGGCTACATAGATGGAGGAAGGAGATGGATGATAGATGTGCCCACTCAAACTTGGTCTCCACCTATAATATTAGTCACCAAAAATAATGAAGGAAAATTATTATTACATAAAACCTCCAACCCAATAAGATAAGAATTGAAAGGGAAAATAAAACCTTTATAATCATTGAAATGATGCAAAATGAAAATGATAATGCAAGACCCCTTGTTGGGATGGATGCCTCCCACATGTGATGAGATACATAGGTTATTGTACAATTGTTCAAGTTGGATAATCATAGCTATGCACACATACTAGTGCAGTGCCATGCTAGGGTGCACACATACTAGAAATAATCCAAAAACGTCGATAATATCACGCTGTTGATTTCGGAGGCAACCTTAAAAGATTACAATTTTCCAAAAAATATCCATAATTTAGAAAACAATCAGAACTTCTCCTTAAGAAAGATTACAATTTACCAAGAAAAATCCATTCATTCAGGATCAATTAGGTTCCACGCAAAGGAAAGTATATCGGATGCCAAGTTATAACATTTCATATTTAGCTTGTTGCTGTAAGGAAATTCTTTGAAGTTCCTTACATATCTTACAGTTAACATTTCTTTACATTGATCGAACTTGCGTGGAAATTGGCCTTGTGGCTGGTTTCCAGCATTCTGAATTACGTAGCTTCAACATTGAAGTAGATCAGATTTCTTCAACCAAAATTTGTTGGTTTCCAAGTGGAAATAGACATTAATGGAGTAGACTGCCATAGTAGAAGCAGGCGATTTTTGCCGCCCATTTCCACACTGTAATTCTTTCCTTCCTCGATCATAACCTTTGCATAGCTTGCGCTTTGGTTGCTTATATGGCCTTCAGCAAAACCGCATTGCAGTGGGATGTCCACCACTTTGATAAACTTCCCATCTTCCTCTGACAAATAAGGAATGGGCCTGCAAGCCATTGGAGCCATAAATAAACGTTCCATTGTTGCTCTTGCAGAACCATATTGCTCTGACAATCCAGCTTCCATGGAGTCAAACAGTGCGCACATATTCTTCAGACATTGGGTAAAACGCTCTAACAAATTGATCTTTTCATGAGCTAGGATTCCATTGGGTCCTGTGCCTGAGGCCAGGATAACTGGATTCAAGCGGCGTGCTCCTACAAGGAATTCTGATAACTTCTTTGGACTACGCTCCAACATATGTGGCAATTCCCACATAAAATTGACTGCCACCATTTCATCATCACTGCAAGTTAACATGTCTTTCAGATTTTCCATTTGGGTTTCTTGAAACGAAAATGGAATCCCCACAGAGCATGCATACTCAGACAATCTCCTTCCTGTTTCTTTTCCAGAGCATGAAAATTGACCTAAACCACCACCACCATCACCAACATGATCATCATTATCATCCCATTTGACTGCTGTAATCTTGAGGTGGCGAATTTTGTAACTTTCACTCTTCAAGGCTCCAATCAAAGGTGGCCACTGCAAGCCCTCCATTATGTCGAAATCAAGAATATGCAGTGTCTGTGCCTGAGCAGGGAGGGCTTCCAAAATGCTTTGGTTGGCAGTGAAATGAGCAAACCTGATATAAGGATACACTTCATTTAGTAATGTAAAAGCTCCCAGATAATTGGGATCTTTACTGTTGAAGGTCTTGAATATATTCTTCTCCATATCATCACCACCAACTGAACAATGATGCCTCTGCTCAAGGGACTTTGTAAGATATACTCTCCATGATTCTCCCAGTTGGAGAAACCAATTCTTTCAATCTGCAAAGTATAACCTCAACAAGATCATGGGTTCCATCTGAAATGGCTCCTGCACAGGCAATCAGAAGATGCACAAGGCCTAGTCCCTTGCATTCTGCTGAATCACTCTTGTACAGAGTTAAGGCCATAGCTGGCCAGTGGCACTCAACAGAGGGTGATGTATTTCCTGCACTATAATCTTCTTGAGCTCCGCAAGAGTCATCTCTGCTATCTTCACACAGCACATCAGAATCCACCATTATTTCATCATTCGCAACAATATTGAAAGGAACATCATCTGCTAAACATAATCGAATTGTGTTAAGAGTTCTTTGTATCAAGATCCTCCCAATCTTAATCAGTCATATTTGTAGATTTCTTTGACTTTCCGACCAACGTTTTGTGCAATCCTTGTTGCACTAACAAATCACACATCTTGAACTTCCATAGCTCAAAATTATTCTTCCCACTAAATTTCTCCACCTTGAACCTTGCATTCGAGACCTTTGTCATTTGATGCTACAAAACAAACACCAAATTCTAACTGCTTTGATACTACTTGTTGTGGAAACAGAAGTGTAAAACCCACAAACTTAAATAATTGCAGTGCAAGTTACACACAAAGAAATACAGAAGATAATAAAATGGACAACAGAATAATTAACAAGACACAGATTTATGTGGTAAAACCTTCACAATATGAATATGCCAAGGAAACATCCACAGTTGCTTAGAGAAATTGACTACAACTTTTACACAGCTGCTGCTCTTGAATTACAATTCATTACAATATTCGTGTAGCCTTAAGACAGCAAGATATATATAATATCTTCAACTGTGTTAAACTTAGAAAAAACCAACTTTATTTTTTATTGTTTTATCTCTTGTTTTAAATCTTTATCTTTTTCAAAAGATTTCAAAAAAAGATTTTTCAAAAATAATATTGTGCTTTAATTCTCTTTATCTTTTCCAAAGATAAACTCTGCTTTCTTTCTAATTTATTATTATCATAATCCAACACAAGTTATAACCTTTCATATTTAGCTTGTTGCTGTAAGGAAATTCTTTGAAGTTCCTTACATATCTTACAGTTAACATTTCTTTACATTGATCGAACTTGCGTGGAAATTGGCCTTGTGGCTGGTTTCCAGCATTCTGAATTACGTAGCTTCAACATTGAAGTAGATCAGATTTCTTCAACCAAAATTTGTTGGTTTCCAAGTGGAAACAGACATTAATGGAGTAGACTGCCATAGTAGAAGCAGGCGATTTTTGCCGCCCATTTCCACACTGTAATTCTTTCCTTCCTCGATCATAACCTTTGCATAGCTTGCGCTTTGGTTGCTTATATGGCCTTCAGCAAAACCGCATTGCAGTGGGATGTCCACCACTTTGATAAACTTCCCATCTTCCTCTGACAAATAAGGAATGGGCCTGCAAGCCATTGGAGCCATAAATAAACGTTCCATTGTTGCTCTTGCAGAACCATATTGCTCTGACAATCCAGCTTCCATGGAGTCAAACAGTGCGCACATATTCTTCAGACATTGAGTAAAATGCTCTAACAAATTGATTTTTTCATGAGCTAGGATTCCATTGGGTCCTGTGCCTGAGGCCAGGATAACTGGATTCAAGCGGCGTGCTCCTACAAGGAATTCTGATAACTTCTTTCGACTGCGTTCCAACATATGTGGCAACTCCCACATAAAATTGACTGCTACTATTTCATCGTTACTGCAACTTAGCAAGTCTTTCAGATTTTCCAATTCGGTTTCTTGAAACGAAAATGGAATCCCCACAGAGCATGCATACTCAGACAATCTCCTTCCTGTTTCTTTGCCAGAGAATGAAAATTGACCTAAACCACCACCACCATCACCACCATGATCATCATGATCATCATTATTATCCCATTTGAATGCTGTAATCTTGAGGTGGCGAATTTTATAACTTTCACTCTTCAAGGCTTCAATCAAAGGTGGCCACTGCAAGCCCTCCATTATGTCGAAATCAAGAATATGCAGTGTCTGTGCCTGAGCAGGTATGGCTTCCAAAATGCTTTGGTTGGCAGTGAAATGAGCAAACCTGATATAAGGATACACTTGATTTAGTAATGTAAAAGCTCCCAGATAATTGGGATCTTTAGTGCTCTTGAAGGTTTTGAATATATGCTTCTCCATATCATCACCACCAACTGAACAATGATGCCTCTGCTCAAGGGACTTTGTAAGATAATAAGATACCCTCTCTATGGTTGTCCCTGTTGGAGAAACCAATTCTTTCAATCTACAAAGTATAACCTCAACAAGATCATGGGTTCCATCTGAAATGGCTTCTGCACAGGCAATCAGAAGATGCACAAGGCCTAGTCCCTTGCATTCTGCTGAATCACTCTTGTACAGAGTTAAAGCCATAGCTGGCCAGTGGCACTCAACAGAGGCTGATGTATTTCCTGCACTACAATCTTCTTGAGCTCCACAAGAGTCATCTCTGCTATCTTCACAGAGTACTTCAGAATCCACCATTATTTCATCATTCTCATCTGGCAGCTCTAAAACGTTCAGTAAATTCCCTTCCATGGAAGAAAACTCAACCGATTCATTCCAAGGCTTTACACTTGGAATCAAACTCAAATCTGAGAATATCTCATCTTGAGGAACTAAATCTTCATCTCTACCCTCATTGAGCATCTCTCTGATTTGCATCAAACCCTCTTCTGATCCATCTTCCTCAAACAGTAGATTGTTCCAAGGGGGCAATAAAAGAACATCCTCATTAAAATCTAATGTATTGACAAATGTGGCTTTCCAACAATCCAAATCTTTGTGCTCATACCCATCTTCCCATTGCTGGATTGTGCTCTCCTCCATCATGAAAGAAGATTGAGGACAATATCATGGGTGCTTAAGAAATAGTGGCCAAAGCAATTTATATCCACTCTCAAGTGGGTTTGATGATGTAATTGGTTGGAAAGGAACTAATTTAAGGTGATTTAATTTGGATTAGTCTAAGATATACACTGTTGAAATTTGAATGTGATCCAACTTGTAATTTGCAGAGTTTCTCTTTTGATATTTGAGACGCTTAAAACACAAGCCTAAATTGTTGAAGTTTGACATGTTTGCAGATAGTAGAATTTAAAGATTTTTGGAACAGGAGAATAGAGTACCAAGTTTCAAACATTTTTCTAGAGGCCAGCTCACATCAGCGAGAAGATTTTTATGTATGTTGTGTCTTTGAAAACGATGTTAGAACTTGCCGAAGTATCCTCACTGAATAAGGATGTTTTCATTGGTTATTTTTATTACCTAATAAATTATTAAATGAGGTGGATATTTATTATTGATTGTTTGATTATTAAATTAAGGGATGTTTGGGTAAAAAATTTATTATAAATTTAAGGAAATATGAAAACAAAATATTCTAGTTACATTTCTTTTTCATATTAGATTTGAAATCTTATATATCTTTTTAGTTTAGTTAAATAATGCTATTTAATACATAAAGTCTAAACGTGTTTTGATTTGCTTTTATTTTAAATGTGTTGTTTTTGTTTTAAACTTTTTTCAATAAAGTTTAATGTAATCATCATAAGTATCTTTATATTTTTGTTATTTATTAGTGTTTTGTTAACCTCTTATTCTTTTATATGACATACATGTACCAATTATTTATCTCAATATTCAAATCATTATTTTTTAATGTTTAAATGCCACTATTTGACTATTTGTAATATTGTCATTCTTATGTGAACTTTTGTTGGGTTCAATTACATAGGTTTTGAGTTAAATTGTCAATATTCATCAAATCATATTTTTATCAATAATCGTTCAAAAAAACCAATCTCTCATTAAAATGAATGGTCCGCTTAATGCTCATTGCATCTAGGCGATGTTTATAGAAGTGAAGGATTAAGATTTCTCGAGAAGCCATCTATCCCAATACCACTATAACTCACATACACCTAACTATGATTTTTCCCCAAGATCAAGCCCACATAACTTGCAATTCCATTTGCAATGATTTCAATGAGGGTTGTACCATGAAAATTTATATCCTTTATATTTGACTTTTTTTGGATTTTTGTTTCAGTATTTAATGTGATATTCATTATACAACTAGGTATATATAATGCTTGTGTCTCCAACAATCTTGGAATGGGTACTTGAACACACATGGGGAGTTGAGAAATACTATTATTCTCCTAGAAACTTGGAATATTGTTGTTGTGGCATTGAATAAGAAGGTTATGGGAAAAATTTAATAGTGATATTTACACAATTGTCACTCTTGAATACAACTCTATTTCTCTTTCATGGAATGCCAAGGAGTCACTTTTTTGGGAGTGAAGCATCCTATCTTAAATGGTGGGGCTTTCAAGTGTAATTTGTCTCATCATAGGACACTTAATTCAGGGAGTGATCTATCTACCAAGAGTTGTGAATCAAAGATATTGTCTATTTATCATGTATATCTTGAGTGTCATTTTTATACATAATGGAGAATAGATTTTTATTGGTGAGCCTTGTTTGGTGGCTACTAGTTTCATGAACCCCTTGGTGGTATCCTATTTTATTTTCTCCATTTATTATGGGAATTATATATATGTTTCATAGTGTTATGCAAGTGAAGTACTATTATGCTACCATAATTTTCTTAGAGTAAAGGGTTAGGGTGGATTGTATTGATGTACTTTTCTTAGATTAATACAAGATTTTGTAATAACTACCCGTTGGTTACAATATTATACTTTCTACTTTTATTTCATAACAACTACATGCATAATCAACTACTTGTATTGATATAATGAGTTAATAAATAAGAAAATAATAGAAACTAAAACACAACAACACCATACATAACAGAACACCAAATTTACCTAGAAAACCCAATAAGGGAAAAACCACGGTGAGGATTAGCTCGTGCAATATAAATTAATTGCAACATTTAGCACAAAGGGCTCACTACCAGTGGCTCACTACTTGATTATAGAAAAGACGAAATGAGAGTGTTATAACGAGAAATCCATCTCAAGGAAACAAAAAGATCCACCACAACATCATCAGTACATTTGCAACCTCTTTGAAGAATGTAGACACCTTCTACTAACTGCTTCTAGTAGTCTAGCATGTATTAAATCTCACACTACATTTCACCTCACACATTTCATACATAAATTATCCATCAACTTAACACTTGTTTATACCATCCTCAACCTTGAAAATAATTGACAAGGTCAGTTATGCACCTCAACCATACAAATTAAAATTAGGTTAGCACTAAGCATTCTCATAGTGGAGAGGAATGAATGTAGGCCACACTAAATTTGAACTCAGACCCAAATACACACATACACACCATACCATGCTTCCATAAACACCCAAGCATATCCAAAATTAGTGTAAAAACTAAAGGTCAATCGAACCTATGTTAACACCATTGAACAATTAAGTACACACTTCCTAAGATCCAAAGACAACTCACATAAAACATACATCACTTGAGCATAATCTAGAAAATTCCATAAACACCTTGAAACCCAACAAATTCCTTCATAACAAATTTCACAGACATACTCATCTTGCACACCCGATTAAATTTCACATGAATCCAACCTTGCGGAGTACCAAATTTTGAACAACTCAGATTGAAGATAGATATATGAGAAATTTAAGCACACATTAAGATCCGTAAGACCAAAAACCATACTACAGAGAAATGTGGAGCAAAATAATTTCTCCCAAACACCATTGCAATACACAGTTCACACACAGGTGAACACAACTTTATCTGTACAATGATTTAAAACCTAAAACTTTGGATATAACACCTTTGAATACCTCTTATTAACATATCTATTTACCACATACACAGATCTTCAATACAAAAAGAATTGCAGAGAAAAACCAGATCACTACCCTGTTATACTAAAAACCTCTTAACCACACCGTTTTCTCTTTTGTTCAAATTTTCTCAAAAGAACTTGGAAATCAAGCACCAAAAACACAATCTAATCATCTTCAACACTTCCTTATCACCACCAAACTATTATAATAACTCAACCACCAACAAAATCTTATCAAGGAAACACTAGAGGTTGACATTAACGATACTACTAATGACAACATAGTGCAACTAATCAAAGCATCACCACAAACTTCCAATAGTCTTCCCATAACAAGCCATAGACCAGTTGACTTCATTGCAACAACATATATCTTGTTGAAATCAATGACAACACAGAAACTATTCAAACTTACAACATAATAAATACTTGCATATGTATATGATTATTTCTACAATGTGATGTGATGTTATGATTAATTGTATTAATTATAATGAATAAGTATTTTTTCAATGAAACTAATCTATCATGCAACAAGAATGAAGTAGGAAACATTATCCAATTTATTGCTATTGGCTTGTAGCCACAAAAATTGATTACATCCAACTAAAGGATTGTGAGTTTGCAACAAAAGGAGTAGACATGTATGTAGCCAAGTAAGCCATAATATGATGAGACTAAAGCATTTAATAATTTTTCCACTAGTAATTTTATTTTCTATGAGGAGGGAAAAATCTTTAGTGATCAAGATAATGGTAACAATTCTTTGTTGTACATCTCTACCACTTTTTTACATTCCTATGAAATCAATTTATTCATTTTAGCTAGAAGAATTAAATTAGGATTTTTTTTTTGAGTTTTTATTTTGTGTGTTCAAGATACAATAATCATCATCTTATTTTATAGGAGTGAGTTGACATTTGTAAATTATGAATCTAAGTTGTTTGGAGCAATTAGAATTAGTTAGTAGATATATACTGTAAAATTTGTAGATAAAATGTAACATGGATTTTCGTAGTATTTCTATTTTTCTCTTTTGAATAAAAATTAAAATAATCTTTTATCAAAAAGCATCAAGTTAATGAGGGATTGATTGATTAATAGTTACATGATTTAAGAGAGTGCAACTAACCCAAGCAAGGGACCATTTGATGTATGCCACAACTTTGTTATTAGAGTTAGTAACCAGTTCTTTTAATATTTTACATTAGATTAATAATTGGTTGTTCAATAAGTTTATAATTATCACCTACAGCCACTATTGATCATTATCCATTATAGAATCTATAGTTATACCATTTAACTCCAACACCAACTTGTAGCAATAGCTCATAGTTCAATTAGCATAATTTTTGGATGTTTCATTAAATGAATTTATTTTTAGTTCACTATATTCAATTGCTATACTTGGATTCCTAGGGAATCCCCACAAATCCTCAATCGTACATACAATACTAGTATCATCTTAGAAACATATCCTTGGTTTGATAATTAAATGTAATATCTTATGAATACCAAGAAATTGATAAGGAATGAATCAATGCATTGAGTAGAAGTGCATGATGTAGCTACTTCGTATGATTAGTTGATAAGGGAAAGTAGACAATTTACCTTTTCAAAATAATACTTATTATTTCTTCCTTATATACCTATGTTCTATACACCTTAAGTTTATCTTACACATGAAAATATGGCCCAACTAGATTTTTTCAATAATAATGTTATCCAAGACATATCTATCTAGGCATGGAGATCCAAACATACCTAAGTATGGGGTTGCTAGAAAATGTTGAATCAATATAAGAAAATGAAATCAATAAAGGGTGTACATCCCTCTAAATAATATTCAAAATATTACGTAACCATACATCAATTATGCAATTTTTTTTTGATATGGGTCCAAGTAAGGTCCCACTAAAATATGGCTTTATAAATCAAGTATCATTGGTTACTATTAAATATCTTAACAAGGTTCGATTTAAAGATATCAAATTTCCACAATCCATATTGTATTTGTATTGCTTCTGGTTTAGATTGTGTCAATTTTTTTAGCATCAATGTTTCAGATCACACTTTGTGATCCATCATATGGATGAAAGAGAGAAATAGGAGAAAAATGAATAATTGTAGACTTAGGCTAGATAAAAAGGAGAGAGGGAGAAGGGGAGGGTGCACACAAATTGAGGGTCAAAATGAAATAAAGATAATACTAAAAAATTCAATAACCAAAAGAAAGAAAGGAGAAAAAACACATAAAGAACACATTAAATTACACCTATGCTTAAAAAGAAAGAACCACAAATTAGAAAAAAGGCCAAGAGAAACATAATGAACAAGAGAAAAAGAAAAAAAAAAGTGAAGAAAGAACCAAGAAAACAAGTCAAATAGAATAAAAAGGCCCAATCTAAAATGAGAGATGAAAGAAAAATGATAAATCAAGATACAAAAAATAAAATAGAAAACAAACTAAAGACTAAATACAAATACCCCCAAGGAATAAAATTAAAAATAAAAACCAATAAAAATTGAAAGCCACACAAATAAAAATATAAACAAATACAAATAAGAGAAACACAATAAAAATAAACATTGCCAAAGAGAAGACTAAGAATGGAAAGCTAGAGAAATCCTAAAAGAATACAAAAAGACAACAAAGAAATAAACAAAAATAACAAAAATACCAACAATCATTGGTATATAAACAAAAAATTAAAAATGAAAATTCAACTAAATGTACAATTAAGATTACTTATTATATATTGTATAAATTGAATATATATAATATAAGGTACTAAAAGTAATTAGTATGGTGACACCTCAAATGATGGTGGAATTTGATGAAGGAAGGGATTAGATGAGCATCTCTACATCTTTTTAGGAAGGCTAAGTTTGTAATTTTCTTTGCGAGCTTAATCCTTAGCAACTCTAACTGCTTAGCTTTGAAACATAATTCCCTTCCATTTAATGATTCCCATCAACAAAGATTTCTTAATAGTAAGTTGGAGAACCAACTAAGTTCACAATATAATAAACCCACACTAAGAAATTTCAACAAAGGATATATAGATCTCAATTGGACCTCCCCACTATTGTTAATCCAAATTTTCAATGGGAGCATTCCATAAAACCTACAATTACCTATTTAGTATACCATGCAACACATATACATATTTCCAATATCACATTCTATTTTTAGTTTACTATTTAAATAAAAGGGAGTACCACTATTAGTTATATGGATTAGAATTTACTAAAACCCATCTTAAACAATACACCTTAAACAACAATATCTTATAATGATAAATTTTTGAATCAATTTCATACAAATAAATTAAGTATAACAACATACTGAATATAAAATGAACTCATCTCATCAAATTATAAGGTGACTACCCAAAAAATCTCCACAAGGCCACATCAAAATAATCTAATCTTCAAAATACATACAACAATAATTAAAAACTTGCTTAAAGTGTGAGAAATAGTCATACACAAGATTGTTGAATGCCTTCACAATGGTTCAAAGACTTGCTTTGATACCACTTGATCTAGTCATAGTTGGAGAGTCAAAAGAAAGAACTATTTGATTGTGAAACTTAGTCTAAACATAGTGGAATAGATGCCACAATTCAATAAAATATTTTTTTTTCTCATTTACTCAATATTACAGATGATTACAATGTGGCTCATTGGCATGTCATGCATTCTCATTGAAAATTGTATTACAAAGAAATAACACTTGAGTGCACTTCTCAAATATTCTACTTCTATTTCTTCTAATATAAGATGTTAAAATTTAGGCTCTAACTCTCCTAAATGAACCCAAGATACATTTATATAGTATTTCCATGCTTTAGGAGTGATTTGTGTTGGCTACAAAAGGTCGCAAACCTTGATGTCCTATGAAACATGTAGGCTGGCCTAAATCTGATGGTGAAGCTCCAAGAGTTAATGAAATCTTATGTATTTCCAATTGGAGGTTCCTCTAGTCCTACACTACCTTGTGAAATGATTATTTGATCTCTACAAGTCACATGCAGGTTCCACAAACTATGCACATTGAATTAATTTTTGAATGTTCTAAACTATGAACTTGATGTTGCTTCTAGTGACAATAACTATTGGAAAATTGATTTAAATCTCCTAAATTCTAGATATAATCTATGTGAGCTATTGCATAACTTTGATTCTCTTCCATGAGCTAAATTGATATAATACAATAAAATGTGGTAAGCTACATTGGGATGCACCTACATCAAAGGGCCATGATTGAGTTTTTAAAAAATAAAAGGCTAGGATTGTATTCACTAAAAATAATTATTTTTTGAAACCATAAGAATGTGGGAGGCAAATGCATTTAGAAGATTCTTTATTCGTTGAAATGGTGGAGGAAAACTATAACCTTAATAAATAATTAATTAATTAAATTATTTAAGCCATGTGAGGTAGAAAATAGGATAATTAAATAAATTATACATGTGAAAGGGAAAATGAATAATTAAATAAGAAGATTATTTAATTAGGCGGGCTATACATTATGTGTGTTAGATTTACTAAATAGATTAATTATTTAGTCAATGCTAGACAAGGTTGTACTAGAAAAACTTAGGTGTCTACACTCTAGCTATACCATTAGTTGTAGTGATGCAACACTTTTTATTTGTTAAAATATCTATATCCTTGCCCACCATAACCACCACATCTTCTTTATGGACTAGTTATTCCTTAACCACAACTTCGACAATGAGAAGTACTAGCTTCTCTTTCTTTCCTTAATTAAATTTTTATATTAATCAACTAACATTAACCTCTATATTTGGTCTTACTTATTTTCCCTCTCAAATCTTCTCCCTAGCTTTCAAAATATGTCAATATACTTACTTGATAGTTCAATGCCTCATCATACTCAATTCATCTTGTAAATTAGGCCTTAGACCATTAATGCACCTAACCACCTTTTCTCGGTCATCTTTACATGGTGACTAGATAATATTACTAACTTGTACACATCCTATGAGTAATAATTTACACTAAACTCCTCCTAACTTAAACATTCTAGAGCTTATTCAACTAATCTAACTAGTAATCTCTTGGTATAAACATTCCATGCAACTTGGTAGCCATTTCTTCTTATTGGGCTACCTATGCCTTGCCTCTTCTAGTTATCTATAATTTTGAATCTCCTCACCATAGTGGTGCATGACCTTTCAACTTGGTTTATACCACTTTTACTCTTTGTAAATCAATAAAATTGATGTATTTGAGGTACTAATCCATTTTTGTGAGCTAGTTGTTCAATTCCTCTAGGTTGAGAGTACCTAGAAAGTTAGACACATCCATCCTCATGCTTTTGCTAATTTTAGAAATACTTTGAGGAGTTTATCCTCTTATACATGCACCAGTGGTTCATTTACTTCCAATTATTGTCCATAACCTCTTCATTCTTCATCTTTTGTGACACTATTATTATTCCCTAGAAAAATAAATAAATAAATAAATAAAATCTTATGCATTCTTCTTTCATGACATCCAATTTAACTTTCAATATTCTTATCATTTCTCCAAATTCATATAATCTCCCTACTACATTAGCATCTCGTTCTCTACCTCTGCTAGTTGATCTTATGTGAGGCATTGTTAACATCATTTCATCATATATATATATATATATATATATAGCAAGTAATAGATTACAAATGGTTCTAGGAAAATTCACCGCCAACAATTCACCATAAGAAAATTCACTACCAACAATTCACCTCAAGGAAAATTCACCACTAGCAATTCACCACCATAGAAAAATAGTGAATTGTTGGTGGTGAATTTTCCGGCGATGAATTGCTAGCGATGAATTTGCCTGATCCCATTACAAACCTACACATGTTAATTACGCTAATGGTGACTAGTTCAAATAAATTGTATGCTTGCAAGAACTCTAAGTACTGCAATATTAAATTTTATGATACAATACCAATATGAATGATAACTAAAAAATGCCAATTCAAACAACTTAACCTAAAATTACCCAGAATCATAGAAACAAATAAGAAATACATATTACATCAAAATTCAAAAGATTACAAAATAATTACAAGAAACTGAATCCCTAATAAATCTCTTCTTCTACATTTAAAAGAACTATAATACCTTGTTTCAAAATAACTATTCTACGGTACCTAACTCTTTAAAAATATTCCTAATGATTATAAAACAATTACAAGGGACTGTACCTTGTTGAACAATAACTATTCTATAGTACCTAATTATTTAGAAATATACCTAATGAGCCATTGGTTGAACTATTAGTCAAACTGCACCACTCCATTGCTCTTCACTACCAAAGAAAGTAGAATTATATACAAGATTTACAAATAGATAATCAAATTGACATCCAAAGAAATATGATGTTATAATGGAACAATCTATATATTCCGTACTATGATTAGTTGCATGCTTGAGTAGAATAACATGATCTTAGATGCACAACATTTAACAAATAATCTAGGTTGACAGATATAATCGTAACCATGCTTCTTTACTCCGAAGTTTGGCAGAAGACTAATTAAAAATGTGCTTTCAGATTTTTTCTGGAGTGTCTAAATTCAATGCTCCAGATACTCCTAAAATGGCGGTTTATCACATTCATGAAATAAATTATTACAAATTGACATCATCATTCAAACATTTCGATTTCATCGATGTACTGGTAGACTTGAAAGTAGAAACATGGCAGACACTTACAGATCGTCAACAATGAATAAGGAAAATCAACACTGATAAAACGTGACCACTGGTGTTCATCCAGAGATGTCATTGACTATCAAGGAGGGAGATTTCTTAAAATATTTTACACGTGGTGGTGAAAATCTTTTAGAAGCTTACAAAAACATTTGATGGATTTTCAATAATGGGTAAGTTTAAGATTTTAAGTTGATAGTAGTTTCATTATTGTTTTTTTAATGAAAAATATGGTCTGGAATTTGACGGTCACTCTTATTTGTCATATGTCATGAAAATTTTATGATGGTTTGGTTATTTAGATATTTTTCATTTGCCATTGGTTTCAGGTTTTGACTCCACTTCCGGGTTTAAGAGGCGGGTCTTCTTGTGGGCAGGCGATCTCACCCACGGGGGACTAGTCTCGCCCTAGCTCGCCCCAGGTACGGGTTGTTGGACCACTCGGTTGGATCGCCGGGCACCCTGTTGTATCAAAAAAAATAAAAAATCATTTGACTTTTTAAGAAAAATATAAATTGTTCAAGGGGTTGAGCTTAATTAGTTAAAGCATTGAATTCTTAATGTGGAGATCCAAGTTCAAATCCCAAGAGGGATATGTAAGATGAAATTCTAAGTTGTGACTCTTGGTCTTCCATTGGTTATTTTTAGTATGGCTGTTGGACAGGAGTTAGTATTAGTTTTATGGTTGTGCTCACAATAAGCTTGTCTTGATCTCATGTTATGTTTGAATGAACAAAAAACAATTGTAAACAATTATCAATATAAAATATATATAATATTCTATATTAAAATATTTAATGATTTTATTAAATATGAAAAGATAATAAATTTTGATCTTTAATTTAGTAATAAATTTTTAACTATCTTATTATCATTTTTATTCATTAATGTAAATTTTAAATAATAATAGTAGTAGTAATAATAATAGTAGTAATAATAATAGCAATAGTAATAGTAATAGTAGTAATAGTAATAGTAGTAATAATAATAGTAATAGTAATAGCAATAGTAATAGTAATAATAATAATAATAATAGTAGTGATAATAATAGTAATAGTAGTAGTCATAATAATAGTAATAGTAGTAGTAGTACTAGTAATAGTAATAGTAGTAGTAGTAGTAATAATAGTAATAGTAGTAGTAGTAATAGTAGTAGTAGTAGTAGTAATAGTAATAGTAGTAGTAGTAGTAATAGTAGTAGTAATAGTAATCTAAATTTTTAACTATCTTATTATCATTTTTATTCATTAATAAAAATAATAATAATAGTAATAATAATAGTAATAGTAATAGTAGTAGTGGTGGTGGATTAAAAAAAATAAAAAATCTTGCATCTTTAATAAATATTTTCTATAAAACATTTATAAATAGCTAATTAAGTTGCAATAGTATTGCCTAACACAAATGTCAAAATACTAAATCCTCTTACAATAAATTTCTATATTCATATCAAACAAATATTGAAGATCTCTTTAAAAATATTATAAAAATAAAAACAATTATATTTTATCTTTGAAAATATTCTAAATTAATATATATATTTATAATCGACATTATAAAATGATATATATTAATATAAAAATATGAAATTCAAGAAATAAGTTTCTAAATTTATATTAAAAAGTATTCAATACAATCTTATTAAAAATATTCTAAAAATTAAAAACAATTATATTATATCTTTGAAAATGATTTTAAATTAATATATATTTTTATATTGGTAAAAATTTATTTAAATAAAAAAAGAGTAGTACAAAGCAAGGGAATTACACATCCTTATTAATATATATTTTTATAATAAACATTAATATAAAATGATATTTAATAATATTATAAGTTAGAATACTAATTATATATGTTAACTAATAATTGAAAGTGCCATATATAATAATAGCACGTCAAACCATATGGTCTAATAAATTTTGAAGTTGTAATATACAGTCTAAAATTGAAAAAAGAGTCACATAGACCATCAAATTTTAGGTTTGGAAGGAATGCTAATTTACAATTATATAGTTAAATCTAAAAGATCATTTCATGGACTTTTAATAATGGGCAAACTTAAGACTTTAAGAATTTTTTTTTAGGAAGGTGGTAGTCTCATGATTATTTTTTATTACGAAGGAATGTTGAATTTGCAATTATATAGTTAAATCTAAAAGATCATTTCATGAATTTTTAATAATGGGTAATCTTAAGACTTTAAGAACAAACATTTCAAGAAGGTGGTAGTCTCATGATTATTTTTTAGGACGAAGGAAACAATTATGTTGATGAATTATGGGACAACAAAATTTTAAGAAGTGGACGACAATTTCAGTGTCACCCCAAAGTCATCCACCTAAATTTAAAATCTAAAAAGATATGCTTTCCTATTTTTGAATACAAAGATTCTATTTTCTCCCATGGCATCATTTTTCCTTCCCACGAGAACCATATTTCATTTTATTACACAAGATTCTATTTTCTCCCATAAAATAATTCCTATAATGACTCCATGAGACCCCTTTCTAGAAATTCAAAAGGAAGTAATATTAGCCATTGATTTCGACGTAAGCACATGTAAAGTTAGCATATGACCATGGGCAGGAAAAAGCACGAGAACTTGATCAAGTGAAGTCCTTGGACACATGGTGTTTGAGCGAGTTTTGAGGGATCCAAAAAAGTCATGAGTTAAATGTTTGTATGAATGCCAGCAGGCAAAATAACTGTGCGATTCTTGAGGAAATAGGAAAAAATGTTAAATTATAGGCAAAATAACTGTGCGATTCTTGAGGAAATAGGAAAAAATGTTAAATTATAGGCAAAATAACTGTGCGATTCTTGAGGAAATAGGAAAAAATGTTAAATTATTGATCACAGAGTCAATCGAAGATTCGATTTTCTTTATAGGATTACGAGTAAATTGGCTGAATAGTTAAACCTAAAAGATCGATCGAAAGAAAATAACTATGCCTTTCATCATTCATTCAAAGAATTCAGATAATTTTGTACCTAACTTCCTGAAAAAACATGAATGAAAGTGAATTTAGAAAAAACTATACAAAAAAACTATACGGAAAATGAAAAATTGCTATGGTGATGTAAGGTTGATTAAGATTGATTTCGATCATGTATTATTGTGTACTAACATTTAGTAACCTACCGACTTTTAACTGTATTTTTCTTTGCTTTGAGTTTATTGATATGTGCATATAAGTCAATGGGTATAAGAAGGATTTGAAAAATATTTATTTCATTGGGTTTTTTAAATCTTTACATCTACTGTAACTTTGGATAGATTAGAGTTGTTTCCCTCACCTAATCATGTTATATTAATCCTTCTTTGAAATATTTTCCATCTTCTAATTATAACACAATATTCCTTTCAGTTATCACCAACTTCTAATCATGTCATAGTAGTCCTTCCTTGACTTATTTGTTTCTCTAATCATTCTTTGATAGTCCTTCCTTGGGTTACCCTTATTCATGTAGATATTTTTCAAATAAATCACCTCATCTCATCTTAACACTCTTAAAAAATCCTTCTTAATTTTATTAGACAAAGTATATTTCTACATTAATATAAATTCAACTTCCACTCACATGTAGCTTCATAAAGCATTGAAGAAAGAAATGCTCTTAAGATGTAATAGAAACCTCTAGACAATAAGATCATGAGATGTTTTCTTCCTTTCCACTAAAGGGTTGGAATTATCTATTATAAGATCAAGAAGGATACGACGTATAAATGTTCAGTTATTTCTTATTTCCATTCATAAGGACTTATACTAGTATCATTTTATAAGTGAAGAGTTTAGACACTTAAAAATGAGCATCCACACTCAAATCTAACATCATCACACTTCCATCAATTTGCATAATTAATTTTGCATCACATTTTCACTAATTAATCAAATAGTTTTTTTTAATTAATTAAGTTATCTTTCCTTCAATGTCTAATTAAAAATAATCCTATTAGTTTAATTAATTAAACTAATGCTCCTTCATCAATTAACTAAATCATATTTAATTAATTAACCTAGTGTAACCTTCTTTTAACTAATTAATTAAATAAGAATGTAAATAAGACATGCTTACTTAATTAATTAGGATAATCCACATTGCTCTAATTTCCTCCAAAATAAAAGTAAATTAGTTCCCTCCACTAATGTCTAAAATAAGTCACCTTTCAATCTTCACCATGCATTCATGCATCCAACCATCTCCACCCTTCATTTCACATGTCGGCATGCTCTCCCACATGTCTGAATCCTCCACATGCTCAAGTCTTTACCCTCCACTCTAAGATTCAATCCTTTCCATCCACTTATCTATCTCCTACAACTCCACATGCTTGAATCTACAAGCTCCATGCATTTTAAGGTAATCTCCACATTTCATTACCTCTACTTCATCCTTTCATTTCATTTATCACTTGGAGAGCTTACACAATCATGCAAGATAATCCCCACCATTGACCTCCTGAAAATTCCTATCCGTCCATCCTTATAGATATAGGTATATTTAAGAAACATCCTCTAAAGAACCAAAAATATTGCATTCATATGTAAGCTACCCAAAGTATAAATTTATTAAGAAAAGAGAAACACAAATATTTTCATATCATTAAGTACAACTATATATGATGGATTAGTCCCAAGATCCATGAAGGTTTAGCTTTTTCCTTGTGTTATTTATACCAGGCTATTTAATACTTTCATTTTTCTCTAAATTGAGATGTGCACATGCTCAATTTGGATTGATTATTTGTCTTTAATGTGTCAAATCATATTGTATGTCTTAATTTGACATCCACATTTGTAGCATGTTGGGTGACACGTGATTTCATTTACTAATTTTTATTTTGGATTGGGTTAGACTATATTTTTATACATATTTTTTTTATTTTTTGGGTGTTCTCATAATTTTTTTATCTCTACTCTATATATTTATGTCTCCACAACAACTTAAGTTTCTATGTGTCCTCAATCGATATATCATATTTGTAGTGTTGATTTGGTATGTGTTTTATGTTGGAACACAACAATCTATTGATAGGGGGGTGAATCAATAGATGAATTAAAACCTTAATTTAATACTTTTAAACCAATATAAAAGTATATGTAGAGAAATCACACACACACACAAAAAATCCCATAACACCAGATATACATGGATAACCTAATATGGAAAAAACCACAGTGAGAATAGCTGCTAGTCCTGATCTACTATCCTAATCCAACCTCACAATGAAACTCTTCTGAGTTACAAAGTTTAAGGGAACTAACTTGAAGGGGACACCAATCCCTTGGTTTTAGGAGCAACCACTCCAAGGAATCACCAAATCCCTAATTTAGGAGCACCAACTCCCTACAATGAGCACCAAATTAGTTATTTGATGGCACCAACCAATCAGATTTACAATGACAATATATTAAACTTGATTCAACTGATTCCAGTTCTCTGTTACACTTATTTGATCTGCAACTACTCAAACTTTGCTTTGCAACTTTGCAAGCAACCTTTCTATTGTTGCTGCTACAATCTCAACAATGCATATATTTGCACTCTCCCCCTTTTCTTCTCTATACTTAGAACATTCTCTATTCTATCTTGCTACACCTTGAATGTAAACCTTGATGATGTTTGTTTTTGTTTGTGTTCTACTCATTCACAACTTGTGCATTCTTTTTCTGCCACTTCAATCTCTTACACACACTACTGCTTTAACAACACAATCAATTTTTTGATTGACTCTTTTCTCATACATTCACCAACCAATAGTAATCCTCGAGCCACACACCACCATCTAGATTAATTGCATATTAAAATTCATGATCTAAAAACTTCTGCTAGGGTTTTCTCACTCACATTCTTCATCAGCAAGCTTCTGGGTATGTGCAAGATCATGATGGGCCAAAAAGTGACAATATTATGGGTATTTGTAGGGTATGTGGCTAATGACTTTTTTTTTTACCCAAAATTGATGAAACGAAAAGGGTTTTTAGAGGAGATTCTCAGATTTCCACCAATATAAATTATGCTTTAATTTGAATTTAATAAATAATTATTATTAATTTTCTATTAGAATTATGACCAAAGTCCTGATCGATAGGCTGATTGAAAAACATCTATATCTTTGAAATGGTGTCACATTTTTTTAATCCAAAACATGCGCCACATTTTATGCTTCACATATTATAGGATTAAAAAAAGAAAAATTAAATTTCATGAAGTTTTGGCCAAGTTAAGGTGGTTAGACATATGATTTTTTATATTTTTTAAAAGTTGTAATAAAAAATTCATAATTAATTATTTACTTGGAAAAAAATTACAAAACAATATGGATCACATCCGTACATGAGTCCTCTACTTATATATAAAATCTTATAAAAAAATATTATCATTTTATTATGGTTAGGGTGGTTAGACAGACACCCACTTCTTATTCTTTCCTAAAATTTAAGTACTACTACATTGAAATTTCAAATTTTCACCAAATAGATTTTATTTATTTTTAAATAAACCTAGTAGTTTAGAAACTACATTCAATTTTCTACAGATTTTATTCTTACATTTTTTGAAATAATATAGATAACTTATTCAAATTTTTACGCCAAGTTGCCTAACACTGATTTTTCTGAATTTTTTGCCACTTAAGGGCCTATTTTTTCCATGATGATCTTCCATATACCCTTCTTGTACATATATGTTGAATTTTCTAATCATGGCAACCTACAAAACCCTAGACCTAATATGCATTTAATGCCATAACCTTGTATGATTGATCTGATTTTGATCTTGATCACCTTTGTAGTTTGTGCCACCACTTTGTAAGTTATAATGCTAATCAATTGGTCATTGGAGTAGGTAAACCAATTAAATTCATGCCCTATGTCAGCTACTAGACTTAACTAGTGTTCATATAGACATAGTTGTTGTAGATCTTCAACTTTAAACTTGGGCAATTGATTTGAACTCTTTGTGCCACCATCCATCGATCTCCTTCATCTAATCCAACTTTAAAATGAAGCCATTGGATTAACTTCTTTTAAAAATGTGCCTTTGATCACCATCACATTCACTTAACATATCACAACTTTTCCCATAGTATCGTCCTTCATTTCTGTGATGTGAAGAGGTCTTGCAATCACCGTCTAATATTCACCTCATAAACTTTGTTGTTGGATAGCCATCACATCCTCTTTTCCTAGCACAAATTTGTTTATGCAAAAAGAGTATTAATCATGATGTGAATGATCACTACGATTGAATACTAAACCACCATTTGTCTTGTAGAGCACATGTCCACCTTATCACTCCATTTCTCTTTCGAATAGAGGAGCCACCAAACCTTCATCACAACCCTTTATTGTATCGCTGAAGGCTTCATGACTTGAGGGAGGTTAAATGTGATGCAAACACACCTTACGATGCAATCGTGTTTTGCCACCTATCCATGCTTTTTTCATGCTCCACTAACTTCATTCCATTTCATATCACAATATTTCCTTGGTTGAAGCATATACAAGTCATGATGTGAAGAACAAATGCAATGCAACCATATCTTGACACCTGTCCTTGCTGACATCACCATCCACATACTTTGAATATCACAAATATACCTCAACCTTCTTGATTCACAACTCTGATGTGAATCATTCATGTGATGCAATAAGATATCACCATATTTCTTTATGATGTCACATTCCACTAATATCACATATTGCAAATTGAATACCTTCTTTTTGCTTCAAAACAATGATGTGAAGTAATGATGTGATAGCTCGCCATGTGTCCCCACTGTTGTCACACTCCACTAGTATCACATATCGCACTTTTCCCTCTACTGATGTAAATATAAATCATGATGTGAAGAACACATGAGATAGCCATTTGATCACCATTCTTCAACCTCCACCATTGATCTTCTAAAGAGCTTATCACATATCTCAGAAAGGCTTGGCCATTGTAGACTTCAAACTGTGATATGAAGGAACATCATGATAGTTGTTCGATCTTATAAGCACCAACTTACACTATTGATTATCTTCATTGCACATTGCCAAAATACATAACACATGAAGAATAGACATGCGATGTGAGATACTAATGTGATGTAACCAACACTTAACATGTACCCATCGACAAAAAGAGTTCTTCTAAATTTTTCAGAGATCGAAGGAGGTTTCAAAACTTCATTAAATGCTAACACTTTAGCCATTGGCAGAAAGGAAAAAGGTTCTACTAACCAAGGTAGGGACTGATAAAGTTTCTAAGAACCACCAAAAATACCAACAACCAGTAGCACTAGGTAAAGGGTTTGGTTCCCAAATGACTTCAACGGCTTAAGCAATAACTTAAGGAACCTAGTACCGTTTGCATCTAGTGAACATCAAAACATTAAAAACCATTCATTGTTGTGATTGTAACACCTAGGGCTTATTTTCCAAACCCTAATTTGACCAAAGAACATAAATAAATCAATTTTGAGCACATTGCATGTCTTTTGATCATGCAAACCACACCAATCGAATCCTCTTGAAAAACCCAGATCAAATCTATAGCCTGATTTCTCCTCTAACTTCTGGAATTAACCTCTACAACATCATGACAAAATTTTATGTCAAATTTGCATCTTTTTGAGCAACATTGCAATTTTGAAAAACATGCTATTATCTCCATCATATTGCACCAATTCTTCTTGAACTTGATCCTCTAAGCACAAGTAACCTTTAGTCTCCTTCTAATCTTCCCTTTGACATCAATGACACCTGTTGACATCAATGACAACATTATGCCATCAATCTCCCCCTTTGTCATTAATGGGAAAACCAAATGCTCAATACCAACCAACCTACTTTGTACCAACTCCAAATTTTCTTTGTACCAATTAATGAGCATTTGGACAATCTCTCCCCCTTTGGCATCAATATAAAAGGTTCTCTTTAGGACACCATGCTTCTACAACTATTTCTCCTCCTTAGCGATGGGAAAGTGAATTTGTTCCCCCTTTGACTGATACCAACTAGATGGCAGAACCAAATTCTCTAGATGCTTTGTACTTATTCATGCTCCAATTCAACTCTATACCAATAGAACCAACACTCTACTAATCAATTGAACTGGTTTGTATCAATTATAACAAAACACATGAGTTGCATACAGTAGCAAAATTCACTATCATAGCTCCCCCTTAGACATATCTCCACCTCTTTTGAAAAAAAGAGCATTTTCTCAATTTCTCCTAGCAGAGCATTTGCACAACTTCTCTCCCCCAACTACATATATTATCCCCCTTTGACAATCCATATAAAGAGAAATAATTTTGTTCATAAATTTGCAACCATCAAGTCATTAGAAATTTGTAAAACCATGCATATCTGACTTGAGTTCTCTCTTCTCTTCCAAGGATGAAGGAAATGTACATGAAGCTCCCCCTAGATTCATTCCCTATCACTAAGGATTAGTGATGTAAGGTAGAAGCATCCACTTTGGGTGCTTCCTACTGACCTTTCACTCTCCACACCTTCTTTGGCTTCTTCTCTTTCTTTTTAGCCTTCTTCTCAAGAACATGTGAACCTTTGTTCGCTCTTGGGGACATATTCCTCTTCTTTTTTCTTTGAGCTATTGGTCTTACATGATTTTTTCTACAATGTTTAGCTATGTGACCAAAATTATTACAATTATCCAATACAAGAGTGAATGAAATCTTATTCATACATTTTGTGCTCCTTTTAGGTGTAGCTCTACACTCTCTAGCCCTATGACCAAATTGATTATAAGTATAACAATAACCATATAATCATGGGGAATACCTGGTCATATTATCTCTTTGAGAAGGACGAGGTGGTCTTCTTTGATTTGGATTCTTCATACATGTATCTCACCCTTGAGGAACTGTCTACATCAACTCCCTTTATGTATTGCTTTTTCTTCAAATCTCCAGGGACTAATTTCTTAATATTCTTATTTGCTACAAGATTATTTTCTCCATATGATATCTTCTTATTAGTGGCATCTCCAAAGGTAGCCTTCATATAAACTTTCTCATCCTTTGTACATGAATTTTCTTATGCTTTGAATCTATCATATAAATTTGCAGATGTACTGGTAGAAGGAATCTTTCCTTTTTCAAAACCAAGGCTAGATTTTTATTTTGATGGATTTTGTGACAATCAATTTATCAAGTATTTTTGAGCCACCTTTCAACTTCATACCTTTGTTTATCCACTCCTCGGCATTTTCTAAGCCTTTTCTTAGAGCCACTATTTCTTCCTCTAGCTTCATGCACTCATCTAATTTAGACTATAGTTCAATCTTAACTACATCTTCTATCAGATTCTTCAATGTTCTTGGTTAGCTTATCAATCTCCTTTTGTGCATGCATTTTCATATTGCTATTCTCCTTTCTCAAGTCATTGATCTCATCCAGAGCAGAAATTAGTTCACCTTCTACATCCACTTCTCCTTCTTCTTCTTCACTAGAGGTTCCAACTTCTTCTTCATCATGGTTTTCAACCTTATTGTTTCCTTGAATTGCAAAGACTTTTTCCATGAACAAGGATTCATTTCCTTAGCCATCAAGGAACAATCATATCCATCATCTGAGTAATTATTGACATCTTATGAACCAATTTCTTCTCTTGTGTGCATAATCTTCTTTTTCTTTTTACTAACATTTTCTTACTCAAAGTTATTCTTTTCATCATAAAGGCATTCAAAAGAAAGATGACCAATTCTACTACAATTAAATCACTTAAAGGGTAACATACCTTTATATTTTCTAGTGCCTCTTCTCAATCTTTTGATGAAGTTAGCTTCCTCAACATTAGAAGCATCTAAACCAAATGTACATGCTTCTTGTTGGTATGTGGCGACTGATCATGCAAATATTCGAGGGTGGCAGCCCTCGGTAGTGGGAGTTTGAGGACAACAAACCCCA
The DNA here is from genome assembly GCA_007258455.2 of Sequoia sempervirens. Lineage (NCBI taxonomy): Eukaryota > Viridiplantae > Streptophyta > Pinopsida > Cupressales > Cupressaceae > Sequoia > Sequoia sempervirens. The sequence goes on from VDFB02047230.1 coordinate 547,464,378, forward strand.
AATAGGGGTTCGGGGGTGCAACCCCCCAAAAAAAAAAATTCACATCAAGGGGTTAGTAGTTAATTTTTGTTAATTAACAAATGAAAAAATACTTTGTAAAGTTACCCTAATTCTAGAAGCTTCCAAAAAGCTTGTTATAAGTGGTTGGGATGTATGTTATGGTATGGTATTCATGAGATTGTAATCTATTTTGCATTGGATAATAAAATCATTAGATGGCTAAGTTTTTGTGGATGTAGCCCATATTGGATGAACCACATTAAAATTTTGTGTTGATCTCTTTTGTGTTATTCTTCATTGTTATTTTTGGGTTATTTATTCTGCATATAATTATTAATGTTTATTGCTCCAATCTTCTTCAACCCTAACACTTCCATCTCTTCATTCTTGGCTACTTTGAATGTAGCTTCTTTCTTGGAATTTTTTTCATTTCCCATTCTCATCTCATAGGTTGTGAAGATTCCATGCAACTCATCAACAATGAGTTTATCCATATCACAAGCTTCCTCTATTGTAAAAATCTTAGAATCATATCTTCAGGATAAGGATCTTAGAATGTTTTTCGGAACCATAGATTTTTTTACTTCTTCTCCCAAACCTCTCATAACATTACAAATTTCATCTACTCTTAAGAGATATTCTACAATCTTCTCTTCTTCACTCATCTTCAAACTTTCGACCTTTCCTCCAAAATTTTGTAGCTTATCCAACTTCACTTTGTCATCTCCTTGATAGATATTCTTCAAATTGTCCCACAAATCATGTGCAATCTAATAGTGCATGACTTTAACAACCACTGAGCTTGAAAACCCACAAAGAATTGCATTCTTTTCCTTAGCATTGTCCTCATGTGCCTTCTTTACAGCCTTAGTAGTTGGAGATGTAGTAGGAACTATATATCCCTTCACAACTAACATTCACACATCAAATCCTAATGAAGGAAAATATGTATTCATTTTAATGCTAAAAGAAGCATAGTTTGAACCATCAAAAAGTGGTACTTCATTTGTAGATAAGCCTTCTTGACTAGCCATTTTGGTATTTACTTATTTAAGATCTACTCGAGTTGATTAAGCTTCTCCAAGAGAACTAGGGCTCTGATACCAATTGTTGGAACACAACAATCTACTGAAAGGTAGGGTGAATCATTAGATCAATTAAAACCTTACTTTAATACTTTTAAAACAATATAAAAGTATATGTAGAGAAATCACACACACACACAAAAGCCCATAACACCAGATATACATGGAAAACACAATATGGGAAAAATCATGGTGAGAATAGTTGCTAGGATCTATTATCCTAATCTAGAATGACAATTAAACTTTTTTTATTACAAAGTTTAAGGGTACCAACCCTAAGGATACACCAATCCCCTGGTTTTAGGAGCACTCACTCCAAGGAAGCACTAACTCCCTTATTTATGAGCACCAACTCCCTACAATGAGCACCAAATTAGTTATCTGATGACACAAACCAATCAGATTTACAATGATAATATTACAGTTGATTCAATTGAATCTAGTTCTCTGTTACAAGTATGATCTGTAGCTGCTCAAACTTTTCTCTACAACTTTGTGAGTAATATCTTTGTTGTTGCTGCAATCTTAGCAAAACATATCTCTGCACTTGGGTATGTGCAAGATCATCATAGAAGAAAAAGGCCCTTAAGTGGCAAAAAAAATTAGAAAAATCAGAGTTAGGCAACTTGACGTAAAAATTTGAATAAGTTATCTATATTATTTCAAAAATATGTAGGAATAGAATCTGTATCAAATTGAATGTAGTTTCTAAACTACTAGGTTTGTTTTAAAAATATATATCTATTTGGTGAAAATTTGAAATTTCAATGCAATGGTACTTAAATTTTCAGGAAAAAATAAGAAGTAGGTGTCTGTCTAACCACCCTAACCACAATAAAATGATAATATTTTTTTATAAGATTTTAGATATAAGTAGAGGACTCATGCCCCAATGTGATGCATATTTTTTGTAATTTTTTCCAAGTAAATAATTGATTATGAATTTTTTATTACAACTTTTTAAAAAATATAAAAACTCATATGTCTGACCACCTTAACTTGGTAAAAAATTCATGAAATTCATTTTTTCTTTTTTTAATCATATAGTATGTGAAACATAGAATGTGACACATGTTTTGGATTCAAAAAATGTGATACCGTTTGAAAACTATAGATGTTTTTAAATCAGCCTATCAATCGAGACTTTAGTCGTAATTTTAATAGAAAATGAATAATAATTACTTATTAAATTCAAAGTAAAGCATAATTTATATCGGTGGAAAGCTGAGAATCTCCTTTAAAAACTCTTTTTGTTTCATCAATTTTGGGTAAAAAAATAGTCATTAGCCACATACCGATCATATTGCCACTTTTTAGACCATCATGATCCTGCATATATCCACTTAGAACATTATTTGTTCTATCTTGGTGCACCTTGAATGTAAATCTTGATCATCTCTATTTTTTTGGGTTCTACTCATTCACAAATTGTGCATTCTCTATTTGGTACTTCACTCTCTTACACACCCTGTTGCTTTAACAACATAATTGATTTTTTGATTGACTCTTTTCTCATACATTCATCGACTAGCAATAATTTCCTCAAGCCACACACCACCATCTGGATTAATTGCATATTCAAATTATGTATCTAGAAACTTCTGCTAGGGTTTTCTCACTCACATTCTTGATCAATGTAAGCTTCTTGTATAGATTCTTTGAATTTTCTAATCATGGAAACCTACAAAACCCTAAACCTAATATGCATTTAATGCAATAACCTTGTATGATCGATCTAATTTTGATCTTGATCACCTTTTTATCCTATCTCACTGCTCTACAAGTTATATCACCAATCACTTGGTCGTCAGAGCAGGTAAACTAATTAAATTCATTCTTTGTTTCAGCTACCAGACTTAACTCGCATTCATACTAACATAACCATGGTAGATCTTCAACTTTAAACTTGGGCAATTGATCTAAGCTCTTCACATCACCATCCATAAATCTCCTTCATCTAATCCAACTTTAAAATACATCCGTTGGATTAACTTCTTTTAAACATGCATCTTTGATCACCATCACATTCACTTAATGTATCATAAATTTTCCTAGGGTATCATCCTTCATTTCTGTGATGTGAAGAGGTCTTGAAATCACCATCCTCACCTCACCTCATAAACTTCACTATTGGATAGCCATCACATCCTCTTTTCCTAACACAACTTTTTTTGCATGCAAGGAGTATTAATCACAATGTGAAGGATCACTGTGATGCAATATTAAACCACCATTTGTCTTGTAGAGCATGTGTCCACCTTATCACTCCAGTATTTTGAATAGGGGACCCATCAAACCTTCATTGTAACCCTTTAGTGTATCACTAAAAGCTTCATGACTTGAGGGAGGTTAAATGTGATGTAAACACACCTTACAATGTAATCATGTTTTTCCACCTGTCTATACTTTTGTCATGCTCCACTAACTTCATTCCATCGCATATCATAATATTGTCTTGGCCAAAGCACATACAAATCACGATGTGAAGAACACACGTGATGCAACCATATCTTGACACCTATCCTTGTTGACATCACCATCCACATACTTCACATATCACAAATATACCACAACCTTCTTGATTCACAATTGCAATGTGAATCATTCATCTAATGCAATAAGATATCACCATAACTATGTTAAGAAATGATGTGATAGCTCGCCATGTGTCCTCGTTGATGTCACACTCCACTAGTATAACATATTGCACTTTCTCCTCTACCATTGTAAATACAAATCATGATGAAGAACACATGCGATAGCCATCCGATCACTATTCTTCAACCTCCACTGTTGATCTTCTATAGAGCTTATCACATATTGCACAAAGGATTGGCCATTGTAGACCACAAAGTGTGTTACAAAGGAGCATCACAATAGTCATTCAATCTTATAAGGACCAACTTACACTACTGATCATCTTCATTGTACATCACCAAAATACATAACACATGAAGAGAAGAAATGTGATGTGAGAGACTAATGCAATGTAATCAACACTTGACACATACCCATCAATAGAAAGAGGAGTTCTTCTAACTTTGTCAAAAACAAAAGGAAGTTTCACAACTTCATAAAATGTCAACACTTTAGCCATTGGCAGAAAATACAAAGGTTCTACTAACCAAGGTGATGGGTCCAATTATTAGCTTATTTTTTGTTACTTTCATGCATACTTTCAAACATTTTTAGATATACCTTCTAGACAATAATCCTATATTATACTATCTTTTCATACTTATTATGCAGACTTGAACCTAAAATATAATGATGGAAATATGGTTATAAAATAATAGTATTGCATGGTTTATATGTGGTTGTGCATGAAATTTGGATGTAATTCTTTGTTTTAATTATGATAGTTAGTCTTGTGTACATGCTTTGTGAATTAACCTTTTTTCAGCCAAAAAGGAACTGTAGCACGTAGTAGTTGGAAGCCGAACCCACAACAAAAGGAAGAATAGGACAACAAAACAAGGGAGCTACAGATTAAGCTAAATGTGATAATTACTAATTAAAGACACCTAATCGAGATTGAACATGCATCATTATAACAAGTTAAGAAGTGGTGGGAAAGAAGGAATCCTTTACTGATAGGATTTTGATAAATGTTTGTGTGTTTTACATGCAATCCTATTATACAGAGTTTCAACTCTATTAGGATTCTCCTTTCTTTTCAATTATGGTTTGAATAATTCAATCCTAACTATACACTTTGATATATAGGAGTGGAAGTTAATGATTATAGCTAGTTTTTGTTTAGAATAATATTCCCTTGAGCTTGTATATAGCTGATGGTTGAGTCCTTAGAGAATTTTGGTTGGCTTTTTAGTTTTTCATTATCGGTTATTTTTCAGTTTTCAAGACATGATGGGTATTTAGAATGATTTTCATTGAATACAATCCGTGAAGAAGATCTTACGTAATCTTTCATGATATGCAATGAATGTAGTCAATTTCACATGGATGCATGTAATTTGTTAGTTAGATTTGATTACAGTTAAGTGAGAAAAACCACTTGAGTAGGCCACTCAAGGTAACTGTTCTTCACTTCATTTGTTAGTTATTTATTTCTATTTAATAGTTTTTTTCTACTTATCATCACTTCATGAATTACATGCAAGTTAGAATTAGAATCTCATACTTTGCTATTTAGTAATGAATTTTCATGAACATGCATGTAACAGTTAACTAGTAGTACTTCAGAGGTTAAATTAGTTGAGTTATTATTTTTTATTAGTTTTGAGTTGATATAGTGATCTCTTATTAGTAGCAGTTTAGTTACAATTGAAGTTGTAGGAACCCATAGCCATTAGTTATGATTTGTTTCTTTCACTGTTATGCAATTTTTTAATTTCTAACAAGTAGAATAACTTGAATGGGATAACCTAGGTAGTTTTGAGTCTATGAAGGCATATACAATGCTGCACCATCACAAGTTTACAGATCTTGGGTTGAGATTTTAATGTAGTCTTTGCAATGTTAAGTGGACTGTTTAGTTAGATAAACCTTTGTATTGTGTAGGTTCTACCAAGTTTATAATACATTAGTTTATACTACATTTTTGGTGCCATTTCTGGGGATGGTGCTATCTTCATAGACTTGTTTTAAAAAAAAAGATTTCATAATTTTCATTTTTATTTCAGCATTAGGATTGTTAGACTTAATATTTTTCAACACCAGAATATACACTAACATATGTGGGACCGATGCTATATAAAGCCATATTTCATGTATGCATAGGTAGAGAGATTCTTTGGGTAGATTCCTTCCCTCTACATGCCAAGAATCCATAGCATAAATTTGTGAACCCAATACTTAGAGCAAGGGTAATACTGAAGAAGAAACTTCCTTATCACCAACATCTATTACACTTATAGAGGGAACATAATACACCATGGATGATGCAATGGATGATGATCTTGAAAATGCAACATTTGAGTTCCCAATCACTAACCAGGAAAGGGCTATAGTGTTGAAGAGTATCCCTCCTTCACCCTTACTAGTCTTTTATGGGTTAATGACTAAGGACCTAGATACATTTCTATTTGAATTTGATTCCCTATGTAGAAGTTATGACTATACTTCTAATTCTCATATGCTCAAGCTCTTCCCTGCCACTCAAAAAATGCAGCCCTAAAATAGTTCATGGGATTAGGTAGGGATGTTGTTCTTGATTGGGACACCATGAAGACATTGTTTCTATAAAGGTACCAAGACTACTGTAGTGGACCTGATAGGAGGAAGGAAGAAATTTTTAGAATGTCACAGATGGAGGATGAACCACTAGAATATTATGTGGAGAGATTTTAGTTTTCCTTGAAGAAAACCCCATAGAACAAGTTGTTTGAAGAGTCCCTCAAGTTAGTATTTTTTAGGGGAGTCAATGATGACTGTATGGATTCCCTGAATCTCATTGGACAAGGAGATATCTCTTAGATACCATTTCAAGAAATATATAAGTTCTACAATAATTATTCCATGACCTTCACTAAAAGGCCAAGAGGAGATAAGACATATACCATTAGCAAATCATCTACAAGGGTTTCAAAATAGAGTTAAGCAACCTGGTGTCCAACATGAAGGAGGATAGTATCAACCACTTAGCAATTCAGTTGGATACTCTCCACATCAATAAAAAGGAGGAGGAAGCTAAGGCCATGCTCATTGAATACTGTACAAGTTGTAGGAAAAGGAAAGAAAATTGTAAATTCAAAAGGGTGGCTAGTATCTAACAAGATAAAGTTGAAAAACCTGATTTCCAGCCACTTGAAGGGGAGGATGGAAAACTCTTTTATATAACTCATAGAATTCCATGGAAAAAAAGATAAGGTATGCCATAAGACCCTCTTAGCTTCAATTCATCCTTTCCCATTGCAAATAAAAACATTTTTTCTTGGAATTATTAGCCTTGTCTAGCAAACCAAAATGCATGGGAAAACCCTCAACAATGGCCATAGCCCTAGAAAAATTGGAACCTGTAGACACCCAAATTAAACTGATTGATCTCACACACCTGATCTTGATTTACTAACACCAGTTCATCCTAAATCATCTCTTTACTAACCATTTAATTGAATAACCCTTATTTGATTAAATTCATCATATTTCATCTTTTAATTAAATAAATCAATTTTATCTGATTAAATCATTACCTTCTATTAAGTAAATAAATCATTTTGTTTATTTAATCCTAATGTTCCTCTTTTAATTAAATAAATCACTTTATTTGATTAAATCATATTTCATCTCCTTTAAATTAAATAAACTAACCTTTATTTGATGTAAGTCTAACATCATCCCCTTTTAATTAAATAAATCCAACTATATTTAATTAAAGCTAATATACATTATTCCTCTCATTTTGTTTTGTTTAAATCCAAAAATCTAAGTCAAAATGTCAAATCAACTAATCTTCATTTAAATTAATCAAATCATGGTTAATCCTAACACTAATCCATTAAATCCTCTAGATTTTACAACTTGTAGATGAAATTCAATTTAATTGATTTATTAAATCTCCTATTTTCATTCAAAAGGGGATCAAGTTGGAATATTTCTCAAGTTTGAAAATTCCCTCCCAAAGGACTTGTCCATCCAACAAGGCATTAAAAGCCTCTTACATGTCCTTTTTCTTGAGCCAAGTGGAAATAACTCCTCTTCCACATCTTCCTCCACAAGCTAACTTTTGAATTTCAAATCTCCACCTAATATAATTTATGTGCACATTCATCAAAATGTTCTCCAACTCTCTTCATTCACATGTTGACAAGTGGCATTTTGTTATTGGTTGATCTTTAGTCCCACATTCATCCCATTTTGCATTCCTCCATCCTTCTCCATTATAAATAGAGGCCTTCTCTATTTGTTTGATCATCCACAATCCATGTAAAATCACTATGCTCATTTGAATCCACCATTATCACCAATATCATCCATATTGCATCAAAGTTTTCATAGAGTTTCATCAATCATAGCAATGTTATCAACATTTTGAATCAAGGAGCACACAATCATCATCATCATCATCATCATCATCAAAGATTTGTAAGGAATTGGGAAAGGGCTTCTTTCCACATCAAAGAAGCACCAATTCCCCCATGGGATGTTGGTTTGAATGTTTTGAATAAGTTTTCTTAGCTTTCAATAAATTTCTTTTGATATTCTATCTTGTTTTCTCTTTCATTGCATTTAAATGAATTCCATGGGGAATGATTATTTTAGATGTGTTTATTGACTAACATTGGATTTTTTGATCATGTTTGAGTAGGTCTAGATCATGCATTCACATTTTGGCACTAGAAGGAGGGCATAAATCTCAAAATTAGCATGTTTTTTTGGCCCTTTATGTCATTTTTTTTTTCTTTTTGTCTTTCTAGGTCAAACAATGCCACTGGAGGAAATAGCGACACATATGCAGTTTCTATTTTTCCACAGAGTGACACTTGTTTCACTAGAGCGCCACTCAAATCATCAAACATTGCCACTATCATTCCAGCATCATTGTTTGCACTCAAATAGCACCGCTGCCTTTGTGTTTCAAATGGTGACGCCTTTGCTTTCTTGTTTTTTCACTCAATCTTTAAATGGTTGTACCTTGGTCATATTTTGGTCTTTTTTAGAGATTTTTTTAAAAACAAATAGGTAGAATTTCATAAGCTATCCAATGGTGTAGGTTTTTCTTAACTTTGATAGAGTTAAAATTTTCAAATTTTCACCTAATGTCAAATCACAATGAAACTTGGTCTAAATTTTAGGGTTTTTATGCTTAATCATTTGTCTAACCCTCATATCTTCTTGTTTCTTGATTTCATCTAACATTTGGAGCTTGTATTGTAGGTTTTAAAGGATCATGGAGCATGGAAGTGAAATAAAAAGCATTATCACATGATTGTAACAAGTGTTTTTAAATACTTTGGGAGCAATTATAATCCCATTCTTAAGGCTTTGTTATCTTCAAGTTTTAGGACTCAAATAAATTTCTTTTGGGCTTTAAAAAGAACAATAAAAGGGTTAAAAAGAACATTAGAAACTCATTAGATTTGGTTTTAGGTTTTTAAGAATTGAACAAAACTAATTCACACTTCATCTTGGTGCTATAAAAAGAATCCATTATTGCTTTTGAAGTTAAAATGAACATGCGCTTATCTTGTTTTGTAATCTTTTCTACAAACTAATATCATTTAAAGCCGTATGCACTTTTGTCGTGCTTCATGATGATCTTGAGAATCAAAATTCTTTTGTGATATTAGGTTGTCTAAAAGATTGCCCCTGCACTTCAATTTTGGCTTTTAAAATTGAACAAAATCTTCTGATTGTAAGTATATTGTGTGTGTTCTCTCTTTGTTCATGCAAACAAGGATTGATCGAACTACGAATGTATTTAATCACTTTTGTTTACCTTTAGAGGGCCTGACTTGGTGGGAAAAAGTACTCACCCTAAGGGAACGACCCAAACAGTAACAAGCATAAGAGAAGCTCTTCCAAACTACTATATAAATTTGTGGTTGCGATGAAAATTGTAAACAATGGGAAGTGGTGCATGATAACTCTCCCACAATATCTTTATGATACGTAAAGCCCTTGTTCTAAGGTTGGGAGATCTCTCACAAGAGTTTATCATTGCACCCCCTAAACTGGATTCCCTTACTATGAACCTCTGTTTAGAATCCAAAATCCTAATATTTGTTGGTGTCAGGAGGTCAGATCTCTGGAGTTGTCCCACATACTTGCAGTTCTTTGTAGAGATGAAAAGTTCATCATGGGAGATTCATGAGAACTGAAGCTTGGATGACCCATAGAAGTGAGTGTCATAGAGGGGAGCTAGTGTGGTCAAGCTTCTAGTTATCCACTCTGAATAAGCGCAACTAGATTCATCCAAGTGGGAATTCAACAAATATTTTCTTTTCCATCCTAGGATTGTGCAATATTTGAGTTAGTTAAATACATTGCTTGGATCCAAAATCTTGAAAACAAACATTCAACAAGGACATCAAATTTCAAACCTTTATAAGAAGCAAATACCTTTGAAAAAATCTAAGTGCTATTGCTTGTCCTAGGGATTTCATCCTTAGAGGATTCTCAGTATTTTGATTTATATCTCAATTTTCTCTCTAAAGTCAACATTAGGCAACTATTGCCTTGATTTTCTCAATTTTCACATAATGGAATTTGTGGGATGAAAAGAAAGTAGGACATTAGACATTTAGTTTGAAAATCTAAAGTAAGAAAGTGTTTGTGGTAAAAGCAATTCATTAATCAAGATAAAATCAATTGAACCCCACACATGTGCTTATTTATATTTTGTCTTATGGTAATTTGAGCAAACATTGATCATTTGGTTTGAAGTACTCTTAGGGAAAAGCATGTTCTTCAAAACCTTGGTCTTGTAAACAAGTCTCTCTTAAGTTAATTTAGGATCAAAACAAGCAATCATTTCATCCATCTCAAACATCAATCAAATCCCATCTCACAAACAACTCTTAGAAATATTGGAAAAATATTTCATACTAGACTTTTGGAAAATCCTTTAAACCAAAATCATCTTGTTTGACTAAGTGTTGGTAGATTCATCCTTCTTCATACTCTTAGTTAAATTATCACCTTGTGGACAAGTTCATTCCAAGATAACATCCAACATCTTGGGGTTTATAAGTCCATTATCCAAATCAAATCCAAATCAAATCCAAAATCCAAAATCCAAAACTCCTAAAGTCTAGTATCCCTCCAAGGTTCCTAAAATTTCAGCACCCATATCATTCACCCCTTTCATCCTTCATCTCATCGTTGGTCCTAAATCCATTAGAGGTCAACAAGGTCAAAACACAAGAAGAACATGGAATATAAACTTGATTCATACATCATGAGCGGTCTAAACCAACCAAACTATCAAAGCCTTACAATGCTAATTGATTATCAAAACTCACATTTATACAATCGATACATGGGATCATTATCTCCTACAAACCTCAATGGTACAAAAAATTTGAGTATGCCCAATCTAAATTTTGGAACACCTTTCCCTATGGTAGATTTAAATCAAAGTCCAAACCTATAAATCTATCAACCAAACAATTAATGAATGATTCTTCAACAAAAAAAATTTATACCACCAAATCCATACATTCCAAACGTGAATATACCAAGTACAACTTTACCAAACATGAAAATTTCAAATCCACACCTGGTAATCTTTGTGATAGATATGTTTGTGAATAATAAAAATGTTGTTCAAAGTCCAAACAAAATATTAACGAATCCATGTATTGATCCAAGTCAAGCTAACACCATGAAAAATCAAAGTTACCTAAATCAAGGAAATGTGATTCCCAACCACAACAATGTTCAATTTCAACCTATCATGCCAAATATAAACATCATCCCAAATTAGAACATTGTCCAAAGTCAATTTTTCCATGATCCCATACAAACACCACAAGTATATATTCCAAATATTCTTGAACAAAAACCAAATCAACTATATCAAGGGTTTCAAGATCAAATTTTGTGAGATCAAATTGCTACACTTACCAAAATAGTTGATTCATTGTGCCAAGAGACATCTCCATCCCAAAATAAATACACTCTTCCATTGGTTAAACCATGTCATCAAAGCATTGAGTTGTGTTCACAACCACATCAAGAACAATATCTCCAATGTCAAGAGGTTGGATATCAAGATCAAAAACATCAACAAAAATCCCAACCTCCACATATCGAAGATCAATCACCACAAGGTCAATTTAAAGTACAAATCTCACAAGGTAACAAAAAAAAATACACACCACTTTGGGAACCAATCAAATCAGTTATGCAACAGTTGGTACAAGAAAATCTCATCAAAATCCCCATATATGAAAATTATCAAGAGCCTCAAGTTAAACCACCAGGGTATAATGAGAAACACCTTTGTGATTTTCACAAAATAAAGGGACACACAACATCAAATTGTATTTGAATAAAAAATCTCATCCAAGACCTTATTGATGAAAAAATAATAACTATTGAGGACAACGATGAAGATTCAACCACTAGTGATAGCATTGAAAATATCTCCACCACAATTGTTCAAAACAATGATCAAGATCTATCCATAAATGAGCACCTTGAAGATGTTTCTACCTCATCCAATGATCAAATAAACATGCATCAAGAGTCACTTTTTAGTCATGATCAAAATCCCTCAACAATATTAGACAATGATCTATTTCAAGGAGTGTTAGAATTATTTTATCCTATTGACATAATCCATGATCCATCGACCAATGATCATGTTGAAAATGTCTCTACATCACCCAATGAGTTAGAGGACATATCTCAAGAATTTATTCCAAAGCATGATGAACATCTTTCACCAAATTCTAGCAATGGTCCTTTCTAAGACATATTGACATCCTTTGATCTTATGGTTATAGATACTGAAGGAATCCTCAACTCAACATTTGATCCAAGTCTACTCAAAGATCAAGAGGATATTGAGCCATTTTCCATGCCTAATGAAGACATCCAAGAACCCTTTGTAAGCAATCCGTCCTTTGAAACTGAACCATGTTAAGAACTTGATCCAAAGCATGTCAAAAGCAATTCCAAAATTAATCAAGATCAAGAATTTTTATCTCCAAGATACTACAATGATCTAATGGACACTCTCTTATCTATACAATATGTTGCAAATGATGATCATATCTATATAGCACATATTCGTCCATCTACCCATGAGATGTTTACTCCTAATGGACATGTAGATGAACTTCATTCAAAAAAAGAGTCTTATACTCTTGCTATCATTACCAAGGAACAAGAGTCTCCTACTCTTAACATTTTTACACATGATCAAGATATAGAAATATCTAGAGACATATTAGAAATGGGTCATGAAGAAGGCTTCTATAGAAGTTGTGAATCAGAAACATCCTATGAAGGAATATCAAAAATGAATCATGAGGAAGACTTCTACATGGATAGTGAATAATCAACACCTCTTGAAGAAGCATTAAAATTTTATATTCCACAAGATCAATCCAAAGATATGAATCAGGTATTTATCCCACTTATTGAGGATCTTATCACTTATAAACTTGGATCACTTACCTTTTTTAGGGCAAGCTATCTTATCAATGAAGAAGCTATCACCTTTGAAGATCCACAACAGAGTAGAGAAGGATTAGCACCTTACTTACAAGGTAAATCATATCCTATTGCAAATAAAATGTTTCAACAAATAAATTATCAGGGCAAAGGATTAGGCCTACATGAACAGGGTATCCTAGAACTAGTGCAGATTATTGGCAATCCTAAGCATCAAGGTCTTGGTTGCTCAATATTGGGGGAAACTTCGTCTCAAGTAAAATTCAACATAGGAAGCACGAAGAATCCTTATGATGAAATCAATGCCAATACTACAACCAACCACATCATGAATCTTCATCCACCCATCGCCCCATCCACAAATTGGGACCAATATCAAAAGAAGGATTTGAATCAAAGTACAAAGAAAATTATCAAAGGAAAAGAAGTTGGGAAGCATAATGGAAAAATCAAATACAAGTGGATACCAAAGAAAGATTATCCCTATCAAACTACATTAGTCAAAGAAACTATGGGGAAAAATAAAAAAGGGAAAAATATCCATCAAAGATATCCACAAAAGAAAAAGAAGGATTTTCAAGAAACGTACAAAGTATATCAAGCAGTTGGTCCTAATTCCATGCACACTTTCGTATCCACCCATTATTGCTCATCTTCCTAAGTTTGAAGAGTCAAAGGTTCTAAAATATCAACCAATCCATCTCCTATTCCTAAACACACAACACCATCCACGCCTCCATGCATGATATCCAACTCTTACATTGACCATGTATTGAAATCCACCCTTCATCATAAGGATTTAGAAGGCATCCTATTGTGATATGTGCACAAAGACAAAGTTAAATATGATATCAACAAAGTAGATCATGAATCTCAAAAGTTGTATTCAAGTGAACGTATCTTGGAAAAGCAACTTCTTCAAGCAGGATATTGATGGCACATTATGACAAAAGAATCTACAGCAACACCACCAGGTGATTCGGCATGAGCTTAAAAATATTTCATAGAGAAATACAAAACAATCAAAAAATATGAAAATCCAAAAAAATAAAAAAACGGATTGAAAACAATAAAGAAAAAAATCATCCTCTAGTGAAAACTGCTACGGTGGCACTTTGGACAAGTACTATGATGAAAACCTAGAAAACAGGCATCATGTGTAGAATCAAGCATCTACAAGCACTAGTTCAGGTAAAAGCATCTCATCCCATCCATAATAAATCCAACATTCCATCCATCTTATCCATAATAAATGCATTCATCCATAAACCATTTATCCAGTCCATTTTCATCCATCTACATCCATCTTCCAAATTATCTTGTTAAAATTTTTGGTGCAAACTTTACACTTGCTTGTGGTAAACATCTTGACATGGGTCATTTTTCATTGATCCTATCATACCCAACATTATCTGAGCCCTAAATCATTATCCACTAAAGCATTCCTCTATTTGAACACCTTATCTTATCAGAAGATAATCCTTGGCATCCTTCGCATGCTTACCATATCCATCCATCCATACACCTATCCAAGCAACCACCCATGGCATTCCATACATTGCTAGATACCAGGGGCAGATATTTACATCTCACTTCGGGAATAAATCTTGATCTATATCCTCCAGCTTATGTGGTGATCCAAGCATTGGAAAACATGGAATTAAATTGGTCAAAGCATTTATGGGCCAAAATATCCAAATCACTAGCCCATGGCATATTTTGACAAGAGGATGTTCCTTATCAAGCTTTATCTTTCATCGAACATCAATCCAAATAATCAATATCAGTCACAGCTAACACATGCTTCAATGTCACATCAAATCATTCAAATTTCTTTTTTTCCAAAATCAAGCTTCAAAAACCTGATCAATCAAATCCAATCAATCCATCATCATCTCAGGATATCCTTCCCAATCCTCGTGTTGCTTAACACTATCCTTGTATTGTTGTGTATCCTCAACGATGTTATCATCATCAATCCATCAATCAAATCCAATCAATCCCTCATCATCTCAGGATATCCTTCCCAATACTTGTGTTGCTTAACACTATCCTTGCATTGTTGTGTATCCTCAACAATGTTATCATCATCAATCCATCAATTCGATCAATCAACCTTAGCTTGGTTTTCAAAAAATTCCCAAAATAGGGCACTGATATCATCACACATATCCATATCGTCAAAATCATGTGAAAATCTAAAAACATCCAAAACATATCAAAATCCAAAAACAAGTCAAAAATTGAAAAATGTCAAAAACATGGTATCTCAACTACATCATCTCTGACCTTAAATGTAGGCAAGGCCATCATTTTTGGCCCTCCGAGATACAAAATCCAAAACATTCATAAAATCTCATAATACCCAAAGCATTGGAAAATTTGAAAATCAAAACATTTGTAAAGAATCTTGAAAATACCAAAAACAACCTCAAAACATTTCAAAAAAATCAAAAACATCCAAATATTTGAAAAAATCCATCCATCCCATTTCATGATCATCTGAAATAAACATCTGCTCATAATAAATCACCATCACCCCAACCTTTGGTGAAACAATCAGAAGCAAGTCTAGTAGGTAACAAGTGGAAACTCAAACATCAAGGGTCTTAAGCTTAGGTTAGTTGGTAAAAAAGTTGGTAAACTCTTGGTACTAATATCCCATCATCCATTCAATCCCCAAATCATTTGATAACATCATGTCCTAAGATGCATCCTTCTGAAAATTGAAATCAACATTAGGCATCAGTGTAGTTTAGTCTTGGCTAGAGGTAGGACAAACATTAGCTTGTTTGTTTACTTGATCTTTATCTTTTTGACTTATCTTATCTCATTCCAATGACTTCTTGATGATGTCCCAACAAAAGGGATTTAGAGAGAAAGGAACAGGGCAACAATCATTATTTTTTATCTGTTGTGCTTGTTGGATGGTCTTGTAATATAACCTTGGTCATGCCTACTTTGTTCGGTCAGTGGGGAGGGTGTTTTAGGTGTGTTGTTGACCACATAGGAAGGCTTTCCTTTCTATTTTTTGGTCCAAGATGTTTGGAATTTTTGAACTACATTCAGAATGAGGTTTCGTATGTCAGGTGTGAACAAGAGTACTCCTATCTAATTGTCAATTCAAAGTCCATCACACTAGGTACAAGCCATCATGGTTCTATATACCTTGATGCATCGTATCTATGTGTGTTATCAAACATATGGTAAGTAATCCGTTTTTAAATCCCAATTCCTAATAAGCAAAGAATCATCATCATTATCATCATCTCTAATAAAGTCTCATAGATCATGGACTTGTTGGATCCTCTTTTTCATCATCTCATTTATTTTTTCTTCTCTCTGTGCTAACATGGTACTGTGACAGTTAATCAAACATCACCAATGCATCCATCATGCATCCACAAACCATTAGCATACATACATCTCACAATCATAGGATATCACATCATCCATCTCACATGCATTACATCATCATTTAAGATGTTTAGGATAATATAGATTTGTTATTCTCAGCATCTTAAAACCATCTCATTTGCATCATCATCATAACCATCCATACATCCATCTTGAACCTCTTTGTCGTGAGATCGAACCTCAAATCAAAATTTTCGCTTGATCTCTTAAGAGGGCAATGTACCAGTATACTCCTCTTTGCTAGGGCATCCAAAAAAAAATGATTTTTTTTTTTAATTTTGATCTTAGCAAGGTTATTGTTTGAACTATCACAACAGGTACATTGCTTCAAAGAGGGGAAAAATGTAGACACGTAAATTATATTGATTGATCTCGCACACCTGATCCTGATTTACCAACCATTTAATTGTATCCCTTATTTGATTAAATTCATCATATTTCATCTTTTAATTAAATAAATCAATTTTATCTTATTAAATCATTATCTTCTATTAATTAAATAAATCATTTTGTTTAATTAATCCTAATGTTCCTCTTTTAATTAAATAAATCACTTTATTTGATTAAATCATATTTCATCTCCTTTAAATTAAATAAACTAACGTTTATTTGATTTAAGTCTAACATCATCCCCTTTTAATTAAATAAATCCAACTCTATTTAATTAAATCTAATATTCATTATTCCTCTCATTTTGCTTTATTTAAATCCAAAAATCTAAGTCAAAATGTCAAATCATCTAATCTTCACTTAAATTAATCAATTTAGATTTTGCAACTTGCACATGAAAATCAATTTAATTGATTTATTAAATCTCCTATTTTCATTCAAAAGGGGATCAAGTTGGAATATTTCTCAAGTTTAAAAATTCCCTCCCAAAGGACTTGTCCATCCAACAAGGCATTAAAAGCCTCTTACATGTCATTTTTCTTGAGCCAAGTGGCAATAACTCCTCTTCCACATCTTCCTCCACAAGCTAACTTTTGAATTTCAAATCTCCACCTAATAGCATTTATGTGCACATTCATCAAAATGTGCTCCACCTCTCTCCATTCACATGTTGACAAGTGGCATTTTGATATTGGTTGATCTTTAATCGCACATTCATCTCATTTTGCATTCCTCCATCCTTCTCCATTATAAATAGAGGCCTTCTCTATTTGTTTGATCATCCACAATCCATATAAAATCACTATGTTCATTTGAATCCACTATTATCATCAATATCATCCATATTGCATCAAATTTTTCATAGAGTTTCATCAATCATAGCAAGGCTATCAACATTTTGAATCAAGGAGCACACAATTATCATCATCGTCATCAAATATTTGCAAGGAATTGGGAAAGGGATTCTTTCCACATTAAAGAAGCACCAATTCCCCCATGAGATGCTAGTTTGAATGTTTTGAATAAGTTTTCTTAGCTTTCAATAGATTTCTTTTTATATTCTATCTTGTTTTCTTGTTCATTTCATTTAAATGAATTGCATGGGGAACGATTGTTTTAGATGTGTTTATTGACTAGCATTGTGTTGTTTTTCCATGTTTAAATATGTCTAGATCAACCATTCACAAAACCAACAATAGACAAATCCTTGGCCACAAAATAATTTCTAGGGTTCCAATTATAATCCCTAATGGCCAACACAATAGAATTAGTGACAACCTAAATGGAAAAAAGGTCAATAGTGGCAACATAAAAACCTGAACTATCAACAACCTATGCTTCCACCTCCACAATAACAACAAGCTATTATACATCCATCATCTTTGACATCCCAACCATCTAAGCCACCACAAATACCTACCCAACCTGCACCTAACCCTAACAACAAGCATGTTCAAAAGGCTTATAATAATGAAGCTTTGCAATTACCCAATTATGGGGTAGAGGTGAGTGATGTCCACCTCAAATTAGGAAAACAACTTGCTAGAACTTCATCCCCTCAAATTACTAAGATGAAAGATGATGAACCTACAATTAAAGCTTCAGGAAAAACACCTTTGGAACCTAAGTCAAATCAGGTACACCAAACTACCTCAAGTCCAAAGCCTCTTTTTCCTACACACTTAGCTATTCAAAATGATCAAACAAAAGTTGAGACAAACCTCTTGGGTCAATTAAAAGATGTGAGCATCAAGATTCCACTCATCCAAGCTATCAAAGACATCCCTATTTATACTAAAACTATCAGGGACCTATGTATCATATGCATGGGACTACCATGATATGAAAGCCATAGATCTTGACTTATGTATGCACATGATTTATATCAATGATGGTTATAGACCCATTCGATAGCCTTAGAGATGTATGAATCTATTTTTGAGAGATGTAGTCAAAGATGAACTTCAAAAACTCCTTGATGCAGGTTTTATCTATCCTATGTCTGATAGTGAATGGGTCTCACATTTGGTAATTATCCTTAAGAAAGGTGGGAAATGGAGATTTTGTGTAGATTATAAGGAACTGAATACAACCACTAGGAAAGGCCACTCCCCATTTCCCTTCATAGATCAAGTGCTTGATTCTCTACCTGGGAAGAAGTATTTTTCATTCCTAAATGGTTTGAGTGGATACAACAAGATAAAAATTGCTCTAGAAGATTAGGAAAAAACCACATTCACATTTCCTTGGGGTACTTATGCCTACGATGTTCTACCATTTGGTTTATGCAATGCTCCAACTACCTTTCAAATGGAAATGCTCAACATATTTTCTAATTATGCTCATGACTGTATGGAAATATATATGGATGATTTCGCCACATATAGAGAGAATTATGAGGAATCCCTCAACAATCTAGAAAATTTATTGAAAAGATGCAAAGAACATAACCTGTCACTCAAAAATGAAAAGTGATTTATGATGATGAAATAAGGCATTGTATTAGGGAAATTTATATATAGTGCAAGGATTTAGGTTGATCCACATAAAATAGAAATTATTTCTACATTACCTATTCCACAGAAGCAAAGAGATATCAGAAGTTTCCTTGGCCATGCAGGCTACTATAGGCAGTTTATTAAAGACTTCAATAAGATTGTTGCACCATTATTTGTTTTTCTGAGTAAGGACATTGAATTTGAGTGGAAATTAGAGTGCCAACACTCCTTTGAAGAGTTGAAGAAATCCTTGATTCAAGCACCTATTTTGAGGGGCCTAAATTGGACCTTACCTTTTCATATACATGCAAATGCTTCATATTTTCCATTGGAGCAATTTTGGGTCAAAAAGAGGGTAACAAAGAATATGCAATATACTACATCAGCAATAATTTTCAAGGAGAAAAGCTAAACTATACTGTTACATAAAAGGAGATGTTGGCGGTAGTATATTCCATCAATAAATTTAGGCATTACATTACTGGTTATTTGGTTTTTATTCATACAAACCACACTGCCATCATATACCTTATAAAAAAACCTGTAGTAAGAGGTAGATTGGTTAGATTGTTACTCCTACAAGAGTTTGATATTATAATAGTGGAAAAACCTAATAAAGCTAATGTAGTGGCAGAATTTTTGTCAAGATTTCCAACACCATCAACTGAATGAGTGGTCGATGATTCATTTCTAGATGAACATTTATTTTCTCTAAATGTACATATACCCTAGTATGCTAATATTTCCAATTATTTAGTAATAGGGAAGATTCCAACACATTTTTATCCAAGGGAAAAGATATAGTTGGTACATAAATGTTTTCCATACTCTTGGATATCAGGTTACTTGTTTTACACTAGCCCTGACAAAATCATGAGAAGGTGCATAAGGGAAGATGAAATATTTGATATTATGAAGGCTTGCCATGATGAGCCATGTGGAGGTCATTTTGTAGCAAAAAGAACATTTAAGATCCTCACAACTGGCTATTATTGGCCAACTTTGCATAAGGATTTTTTCAAATACACAAGGAGCTATGATAGGTGCTAGAGGATGGGTAAACCAACAAGGAGTGATGAAATGCCATTGTAGCCTTAGTTAACACTAATTCCTTTTGATAAATCGGGTCTAGAATTCATTGGACCAATCTCACCTACTTCCAACAACAAGGAATGCATTCTTGTTTGCATTAATTACTTGACTAAGTGGGTAGAAGTAAAGGCCTTACAATTTTCCAGAAATGGAAATGTGGCTAAATTATTTTATGAGGATATATTTACCAGGTATGGAGTACCTAGATAAATAGTCATTGATCAAGGTCCACAATTTACTTGTGACCTCATCACCAAATTGGTTGAAGAATATCAAATTAGACATAAGAATTCAACATCGCACCACCCTTAGGCTAATGGTTAGGTGGAAGTTACTAATAGATAAATTGAAAGTATTCTCACCAAGAAAGTGTAGCTACATATGAAAGATTGGGTTGCAAGGTTACTAGAAGTAGTATGGGCATATAGAATAACTTGGAAAACAACAATCGACTTTACACCCTATGAGCTAGTGTATGGTAAAAAAAAATCCTTCCAATTGAGTTTGAATATAAAACATTAACCGAATTAGTGGAATTGGAAATGGACCTAACTAAAGCTCAAAAGGAGAGGTTACATAATTTAAATGGATTCAATGAGATTGGGATGGAATCAATCCATCACACTAAGGTAGTACAACAACATTTAGGATGAAGTGGAATGACCAGAATATTAAAACAAAGGAGTTTAATGTAGGGTACTGGGCATTACTATATGATGCAAGGTACAAAGAATTCAAAGGGAAACTTCAATCTAGGTGGTTGGGACCCTATGATGTTATTCAAGTATATCCTAATGGGGCAGTTAAATTGCACACCATTGATGCAGTCAAGTTTTCTCTTTTGGTTAATGGACACAGATTGAATCTATCTAATAATCCATTACAAAATATGATTTTATCTTCTCCTTGTTTTAGTAATGTGATGCTCACAATGATCCAGATACAAGTTCAAGCACCACTAGTGATGCTTCACTAGCGCATGATATACCAAGAACTTCAAGTGATCTCGTGATTGAGCTACACAGCTCAATCCCTAAAATCACTTGGGATTAATTTCTCATTTTATTTCACAAGCACACACAACATAGTTATAATGATGAGGGATCTATTTTTATTTACACATTCAGAGAGGGTCTTGATGTTGTAGGGACCTATAGCTCATAGCTATCAACATTTAGAATGGGCCCTGACACTGTAGGTACCCATAGTGTTGTTAGGCAGTAGAAAAGAAAAATTTGAATCAATTGGTGCCATATTAACTGCAAGTTCACATACATTCATTTCAAAATACTCATATGCAATATCCATTTCTTCACAATAAGTACCCACAACACAATTTTATAATTTCTAGCTACCAACTCAAAATTCAAATGTTTGAGCTGTCACATCACTAACTACTATCTGTCTAATTTGTTCCATCAATTTTCATTTTCCACCTCACAATTCATTAGCTTGCAGTTATTTTCCATCACATAAAATTAAAATCAAGATACATTCTTTTCAATTTACATGTGTGACGCATAGTTATCTCTTTCGACCGGTATTAAAGGTACACTATCATGATTAGCATAACATTCTTTAAACTTTCATTATGTATTACATAGTAACTCATCCATGCAAATTATTCATATAATTAATTTTCATTATTTCTTATTTTAACCACTTTCCAATCACAAACATGAAGTGAGGTCACTTCAACAATTAAGTTGGGGGGAGGGTACAACTTAGTTTTTTTCAAAATATGCCACCCAAATCAAATGCAATAGGTAGATGCAACATGAAAAACCATCCTAAATATTATACCTACTTTTAATGCTATTTCCAATTGCCAAATTTCTAGTCCTAATAATTTGAGCAAACTCCAAACCAAAGTCAAACCTAGCACCTATTTGTGAGCTCAAACTAAGAAGAAAGTGAGAAAGGAAGTTGCAATTATGGTATGGAAGTAAAGGTATATGAGAAACAGTAGGAAGGTAAAGGATTTTGAAGGTGGTGTAGTGAACTAAGCTAAATTATTAAGACTGAATTGAACATATTGAGCAGAGAAGAGTAAGTCATAATGGGAGGTGATACCATCAAAAGGGAGCCATCAACTCATAAGAAAATTCTGGAAGATGCAATGGTTCTACCCATTTTTACTAGGGTTAGCTAGCTTGATTATTTCTTGAAACTAATAGAATTCAATAGTGACATGACAAGAAGGTTTGCAACTATGCTTGAGTATGATGAAGTAATGGTGAAGGAACTATCAATGGATGAATCTAAGGTCACCATAGCACAAGTTACTGGGTTACCTAGGATTGGGAAAAAAATTCTAGCACATAGAGATATAGTTGTAGCTAGCAATGAATTCTATGAATGAGGGGAGGATTTGGACTCATCTTCACAAGCTACAAAGAGACTCTCTCTTCCCTAGTTATGGGATAATTACATTTCCTACATTGTTATATATCTCACCTGTGATGGTAGTAAAATATCTTATATACAATACATTTTAAACTACTCAGTCACCTTAGGCACAATAAGTTGGTAAATGTGCCAAACTTTATTGATAATTTGTTGAAAAGGATGGCATCAGAGTATCAAAGAAAAAAAAGTGACACTTCCCAGTCATACCATTGTTTGATTTCTTTACTAGTAAAAATAAGTTTGAGGATTCAATTCCCACAAGTAAATTGGGAAGATTTTAAGGAGTGTACAAATATAAACAGTTTGATGGATGCACTTGTGGTACCTGAGAATGCAGAACCCCAAGATGAACCTATAAGAGAAAGCCCTCATGTCTCACCTATGACTTCACCTACTCATAGCCAAGGTGAGCATGAGGAACCTAATGATCCAAAGTATAGGTCACCTATAATTGAGGAAATTCTATCTTCTTCAAAATCACAAAGACCCAAGAGTAGGAGAGGTAGTACATCTACATCCTCTTCACCCTCTAAAACAAAGGAAAAGAAGAAGGATACTCAAAAGATGAAAGTTCCAAAGAAGAATAAGGGTTCTCAAAAGGAGAAGAAGAAAGTTGAGAAAGAGACACCTACACCTAGATGCTTAGGTATATTAAAGAGATAAGGTGTCATGAGAAGAAATATAGAGAAACTTGAAGAAGAGGAAAGGAGCAAAGATTAGTAGGAGGAAGATGTCACATTAGTAGAAAAAGAATTTGAAAGAAAGGGAGATATCCCTGGTAATGTAAGTATACCGGTGAAAAGCAAAATATATGTGTTAACACCTTCTAATTCAGATTCAGAAGATATGTTTACTGCTAAGAAAACACAAAAAGAAACCCTAAATAGTCCTATTCATAGAGACTATGAAGGGGAAGGTAATTAGTAGTTTGTGGATAAAGAGGATATGCATATAGAGGAAAGATATGTTAGGAAGGAGCTCCAAGAAGCCTTGGACATGAATAAACTCTTGGAAGAGTTAGTAAAAAGCTATGAACATAAGGACAAGGAGAGGGAAACACAAATAAAAGAAATGGAGGAGAAATTGCAAACATATGACCATAATACTAAGCTTGATTTATTGGTACAGTTAGCCATAACTAAGACTGGGGGTGGAGAACTGGTTGTACTAGATCAGAAACCTCCTTCCATCAAAACTCCAACTCACCATAATACCTTGTCACTCAGTCATCAGCTATGGAGAGTGATTGATGAGTTTTCATAGGAAAAGGAAAAATGGAAGAAGGAAAAATAAATTTTTATTGAAGAGAATGAAAAGGGACTGGAAAAGAAAGACATGGAGTTACACAGATCAATAGTCAAGTTGGAGGAAGTAGTAGACAAAGCTATGCAAATCATCAAATGTAGACCACTAGCAAGGACATATGCATTGTTTTAGCAGGAAATATTTTCTATGCTTTCAAAATATTCAATAGGTTAATTAGTAAATAGTGAGTTGGTATGAGTAGAATTTATGAGTTTCTTAATACTTTTGCTGATTCTATACTTGAGGAGCAAGATCAGTTGTGTGAATATTATTTACACAATTATGTGGTGCTAGATGAAATAGAGTGGAATCCTATGATGTTTATAGGGTATCTCCAAGTAAGTGAAATTGCATCCTATTACAAAAATGAAGAACTCAGAGGTGAAATAATGGAAGAGTATGAGGAGAGGGAGAAATTAATTGCTTTTCCCATAAGAAAAGAATATAAAAATCCTGATGCAGTTATTGATGAATGGTTGAAGCTCATTGATCATAAGGGCATGGTAAAGAAAATCATGAAACTGAGGAAGGCAGATTATGAAAGAATGCAAAAATTAGTTGTAGGTCTGGGACAACAATGCTATAGTTACATGCAAAGAAGATGGAACAACTTAACTCCAGAATTATAGAAAAAGGAACCTCATTTAATGTATAATTTCACCACCATGCTTCAAAGGGCACATAGGTACATGAAAATTGGTGTTGACAAAGGGATTTATTGGGTGCTACTCACATTTCACCCACCTATGTTTCTCTATCCAGTTCCATATTGGACTAGGGAGAAAGGTGAGGAATGTGAGAGATATGGGAATATTAGAATGAATCAACTTGTAGAATATAGAGGTTTTAATTTGAAATAGATCTAGGAAATTGATGATGTTATGGACCTGAGGCAGATCAACTTGTAGTACAATTAGTATCCCTAGTGTTTCTCTTGGGGACAAGAAAAATTCTAGTTGGGGGGAGTGATGGGTCCAGTTATTAGCTTATGTTCTATTACTTTCATGCATACTTTTAGATACTTTTAGATATACCTTAAGAAAATACTCCTATATTATACTAATTTTTCATACTTACTATGTAGACTTGAACCTAAAATATAATGATAGAAATATGGTTATGACATAATAGTATTGCATGGTTTATATGTGAGTTTTCATGAAATGTGGATAAAATTCCATTTTTTAATTATGATAGTTAGTCTTGTGTACATGCTTTGTGAATTAATATTTTTGCAACCAAGAAGGAACTATAGCATGTATTAGTCATAAGTTGAACTTGTAACAAAAGGAAGACTAGGACAAAAAAATAGGGGAGTTCCAGATTAAGCTAAATATGATAATTACTAATTAAAAACACCTGATGGAGATTGAATGTGCATCATTATAACAAGTTAATAAGCACTGGGAAAGAAGGACTCCTTTACTAATAGTATTTTGACAAATGTTTGTGTGTTTTACATGCAATCCTATTTTACAGAGTTTCCGTTCTATTAGGACTCTTCTTTCTTTTCAGCTATGGTTTGAACAATTCAATCTTAACTATACACTCTAATATCTAGGAGTGGAATTTATTTATTATAGTTAGTTGTTGCTTAGAATAAGATTCCCTTGAGCTTGTATATAGCCGATGGTTGAGTCCTTAGAGAAGTTGGTTGGTTTTTTAGTTTTTCATTATCAATTATTTTCAAATTTCAAGACATGATGGATATTCAGAATGATTTTCATTGAATAGAATCTGTGAAAAAGATCTTACATAATCTTTCATGATATGCAATGAATGAATTCAATTTCACGTGAATGCATATAATCTGTTAGTTAGATTTGGTTCTAGTTAAGTGAGAACAACCACTTGAGCAGGCCACTCAAGGTAATTGTTCTTCACTTCATTTGCTAGTTATTTATTTTTGTTTAATAGTTGTTTTCTATTTATCATCACTTCATGAATTACATGCAAGTTAGAATTAGAATCTCATACTTTTCTTATTGTTAATGAATGTTCATGAATATGCATGTAACAATTAACCAGTAGTAATCTAGAGGTTATATTAGTTGACTTGTTAGTTTTGATTAGTTTTGAGTTAATATAGTGATATCTAATTAGCAACAATTTTGTTAAGGTTGAAGCTGTAGGTACCCATAACCATTAGTTTTGATTTGTTTCTTTTACCGTTATACAATTTTGTAATTTCCAGCAAGTAGAATAACTTGAATAGGACAACCTAGGTATTTTTGAGTCTTTGAAGGCATATAAAATGTTGCACCATCACAAGTTTATAAACCTTGGGTTGAAATTTTAATGTAGTCTTTGCAATGTTGAGTGGATTGTTCAGTTAGATAAACCTATGGATTGTGTAGGTTCTACCAAGTTTACAATACATTAGTTTAGACTCTACACAAGGTGGGGACGGACTGACAAGGTTCTAAGAACCACCAAAAATATTGACAAGGAGTAGCGCTAGGTAAAGGGGTTGGTTCCTAAATGACTTCAATGACTTAAGTAATAAATTAAGCAACTTACTACTATCTTCATCTAGTCAACATCAAAACATAAAAACTATTCATCACCATGACTGTAACACTTAGGAATTATTTTTTGAACCCTAAGTTGACAAGATAATAGAAATAAATCAATTCTAAGCACATTACATGTATTCTAATCATACAGACCACACCAATGGAATCCTATGGAAAAACCTATATCAAATTTTAGCCTAATTTCTCCTCTAGCTTTTGGAAGTAACCTCTATAGCATCATGACAACTTTTCTTCTTTTTAAGAAACATTGCAATTTTGCAAAATATGCTCTTCTCTCCATCGTATTGCACCAACTCTTCTAGAACCTAGTTCTCTGAGCACAAGTGACCTTTAGGATCCTCCTAATATACTCTTTTACATCAATGACACCTTTTGACATCAATGACAATATTATGCCAAAAACTTATAGGCTCAACATCTATGATCCAATTTTTAGCCCCTAACGTTCAATCTTAACATCTACATCTCAAGTCTTAATATTTACACATCCTATTCCATTGTCTATGCATTTATTTTCTTTCTATATAACTCACTTGGTTTTTGTATAGGTTTGTTGGCTTCTATAAACTTCTTAGAGCTATTTTTCCACTAACTAGTGTATTTGAAGGTATTTTCTTGTCATTTAGTGCATTTTTACCTTGTTTTCTAACTGATGCTTCCATGTTTACTTTTAAACCTTATTTTATTTAATATATACATAATATGGGTGTAGTGTCAAAAATTGCATACTTGTGCAATTTCAAATTTACGCTTTGAACTCATTTATATTTGTGAATCAATGATAAAATCTTATATCTTGATTTCAAATATTTCACTCCATGACCAACATGTCTTACTAGATTGCAATATGAAAATCAATATAATTATTTTGAACTACAACACTACATGTGGATTTTTGCATGACACACTAACATCTAATGAATTTTCAAAATTCAAACTTAGCACACATTCCATGTGGATTGTGTATAATACATGTCATAACTCCTAAATGGGAAATTAATGCACCTTCCCACTCTCTCGAATAAGAAAAATCATTTCTCTTTCTCATTTGAGGGGGATTCTCATTTTTTAGTCTATCTCTCACTTTCCATCATTTGGGGGAAACTTTTCCAAAATTTCTATAGCTACTTTAGCAACACAAAAATATAAGCTTCTCAATGATTTTGATCTCTATACTTGCAGTATCCCAAGCTTCCCAATTAACTATTCATTGTTAAATCAATCAAAATATCATGATGGGAGTTGAGCTACTAGTAATGCTATCTATTGTTTAATTTTATTATTCTATTTTGATAGAATAAATTTTTGAATTAGAATAGATCCTTTTGTCATTTTATCAAGTGGTTTTCCTTGTAGACCAAGGTTGAGACCATATCAAATATTTTATCTTGTATGAATTCTTTTAAATTATTAAGGTTGTTAGAATTTAAAATCTACCTTTTTATGATGATTATCACTAAATATCCATGGATGTCAGGAGACCAAAATGAGGGTTTGACTGAGGAAAAACCCTAAAAATCCCCCAACAAATTTTTAACCATCTCTTCTTGTGTGCAGGTTAGGATACTTTTGCTACTTGCAATGAACATGCTATAGATTTTTAGACTGACTGTGGAAGGCCAACAATTATGTGCAAGGAAATCCATGTGACACACTGACATCCTAGGTTGAGAGTTCTTATTTCTAGTGCTAGGTTTTCTTCCATTGTTATTTCTATTCCTAATTAGAGATAAATTTTTATTTTTCTTTGTATTTAATATAAATCAATTTTACTTCTTTTCTTATTGCTAGTTAATTAAACGAAGCTCATTTATCTCAATATAAATTACCTTTATCATTCTTTTTAGGAAATCTGTTTATTTTTGTACAAACACAATTATAATTTATGTTATCTTGAGGTAATATAAGGATTTGTTGTTTATATTAGATTTTTTCTTAATAATAAAATTCCTTACATTGCAATGGGTTTGTAAGATGTCTTAATAATAATTTGTGCTATAAAACCTTAACTAACTATGTTTATAGGGTTTTAATTTTATTATTTGAGCCTAACCTTGTCATCTATAGCTTTCAATGTCTATACACTATTTTTTAGTATCTTTGCTTTCACATTGTCATCTACACTATCCAACAAATGATAGACCTTATAACCCCATTCCTTGTTGGTCCCATAACTTTTTTAAATCACTAGTAGTAGATATCAATCCTAACTCTCTATTTTGTAGGTTTTAATGTATCTTAATCTTAGTTTTAGTGCATTTAAGTTAGATTTGTAGCTTATTCTTATTTACCCTTTCTTTGTCCTAGCTAATTGATCAATCTCGTTGTGAATTTTCTTTCTCACTAGCCTATTTATTCATGGTTTTGGAGGGTTGTGTGTATTTTGTGTCTTCTCACTATTTTTCTATGGTTGTAGGTGTTTTAGCATCTATTCCCTAGTTCATGAAATCTCCATAATACTTTTAGCATAGCTATTATATTTTGGTGTTTTTGTCATATAATTTAGCATTTGTGTTCTATACTTCTTTGTTCTATATAATTTAACATCCTCAACTTTTTTTTATAGTATTTCTATTTTATTTTTAGTATTTATGCTCTATATTTCAATTTCTATATGCTTTCATAGTTTATTTTCTATTTTAACTAACCATTTTTTGTGATCCTTTTTATCTTCTATCTATTGAAATTTTCCATTAATATCAAAGGTTATTAGTAATATTAGTAATATCTGGAGTTCAATTTGATCTATGTTGGTAGGATGCAAAATCAATAAATATACATTATCAGTTGCTAAAGAGTGTGCATATGAATGTTGTATTCTTGTAATATCTTGCTTGCATCTATTATCTAATGAAAATGGTGGTCCAAAAGTCTATATCAATATGTTTTAGTTTAGTTCTTAGGGTGGAGAGATTTCTATGGCAATATAATTATGGTTAGCATTTCTTTCAGAAATGCAATTTCACCTTGTGGTTTCAAAGGAGAGTATGTCTACACTAGTTCTACTAGATTCTTGAGTTTTTGGAGGATATGTTCAGCATGAATTTTTTTGAAGTAACAAAAGGCTATTTGTGTCTGTTTATGAACCTGTTGAAGTTCAAGGCATGCGTGGTAATGAATAGTAGCACATGTAATTCAAATCTTGTGTGTGGTGTTAAGATAGGACATGCTTATGGTTCCGGTGGTAGTGCACAACATCATGTTCTTTTTGTGGCAAGAAATTTTATTTTTTAATGTTGGAGTACAAAAACACTGAGAGGGGGGTGAATTAGTGTTTTAATAACCAAATTCAATTCAATTGTTTCCCATAAAACATTGTACCTTTGTTATAACTGGATGTTCAACTACTAGAATGTATTCAAATGTGATAACCAAAATAAAATGCTTGAACAACATGAAATCTAAAATGTTGCAAAGTGCATAAATGAAATAATAGAACTTAAATGCTTGAATCATGAAAACCATAAGAACCAAAAAACCATAAAATAATGATTTATGAGTTGAAAACCCTTTATAGGGAGAAAAAACCACATGGAAAAGATTGCCTCACTGGCTTGATAAAATCTCAGTGATTATAGAGCCTCATTGGATAATTTAATGTTACTACAACTTCACTAGCTTTTCAAGTTAGAAACTACCTCACTAGAATAATGAAGTGTAAGGCCCAGTCATATATGCATAAGTCACTAATCATCATGCTTCCTTTGGTGAGTCCCATTAGTATAGTTGGATGAGTCAATTTGATGGATTATACAATTTTTGTTTTGATTGGAGTTATATGTTGTAAGCTGCATAGGGTAATTGTGTGTGTTCTTGTAGGATGATCTAAGTGGACATATGCAAACATAATTGTGGACTAAATCCTTAGAAAATGAAGATAAATCATATATTTATGTTTTGGTTGAAATTGAGCATGATATTAAATATTGCATATTTGAATGATGCTTTAGTGCACCCGTAAACTCAACTATAGAAATAGCCAAAGAATTAGTGTCTAGTAGTTAGAGAAAGTGATTATTTTGTGCAAGTGATAGCAATGATGTGTAGATTCTTAGTAAAATGTCTTATACATTTCCTTCTTAAACATGCATACATATGAATGACATCATAGCACATGAAATGGTATGATTGGGTGATTTTTTATTTATATCATTATAGAAAGACTTCTTATCCTCCTTATGATGGTGTACTTGCATAGATGGAATTGATAAGTGTTTTAATCCTTTCATTTTTCACTCATTTAATTTCATGTGATTAAGATAGTAATTATACTTTATTTACAACAAGACCAAGCTTATTTTAAATTTTGATGCATTACCAAGATAAAAGACTCTAGAGATTTAGATAATAGTCACCTTAAACATAACCCTTTTATCCTAAATCCTATTTTATATATATGAATGGCATCTTAGTATTATAAGCTTTCTTTTATGTTAAAAAAAATGTATCAATGACCAAATATTTGATCTCCTGATGAACAAAGAAATTCAATTAGAATGGTAGACGTGAAAATGTTGTGTTGGATAATTCTATAATGTATTTTATCATGAGCATGTTAACTCAGACAATTGTAAGCAGGATCAAGTCAAGTGCGAATAATGGAGGTAAGCATAATTGAGAAGTTAGGATTTTGGAATATATTTGTTGACACACCAAAGTAGATTCAAATTCAAATCATTATGTTGCATTTATTTCTAGAAGTGATAATCATAGAAAATACTAATATGAAAGACAAGGATGGTGCATTTTAAGCTTCAAGGTCAAAGTTACGAACATTCAAATGGTGTCAACCAAGTATGAATGAGGTACATAAAATTAATTATTTTCAAGTCAAAAAATTGATTGTCAATGCATATATATAAATATAGATCAATTCAATTATTCATTTCATGAAGTACTAAGAATTTGGAAAAGTGTGTAAATAGCCAATGGGTGAAACAAGAGACTCAATTAGGTCCCTAGCTAGCTTATTTCATGTCAAGAAATGTATATGATGGTCATAAATGGTGGGTAGGTGTGGAGTCTAGTATGGAAGCTATTACCCCAAGTTTCAAACATGAAAAAAGTGAAAATTAATGTTATAAGGTTGTTTTTGAACCCCCAACTCAAGTATCTAGGGGAAGGGTACATTAAGGGAAGGTTAAAAAAGGATATTAGAGCCTATTTGAGGGGGATTTTTCCTTGTTGGGGAAGTTTTGGGGGTTGTCTACAAAAAAAAGAGAATGGAGGGAGAGATTTGTCAAAAAAAAATTCTCATGGCTACCTTGTCTAAAAAAAAGAGGTAAGTTACTTTTATTAACCCTTTTGCTATGTTGTATACTCTTATGGTGTTGAGATGGGAGGTTGTTAAAATATGGTTGTGTAAATCCTGCGCTTTCTGGGTCTTTTGTGTGCATGTAAAAATTTGTGTTTCTCTGTGTTGTGATGAGACTTGAGTTGAAAATATTATGTTTATAGAATTTTGGGTTGAATGTCATTGTATGTGTAGTGAATACTCTTGAAGGCGTCCTAGTTGAGCCTCTTGGCTCAAGGGTTGGTGAGAGCCTCTATGGCTTGATGATCCATATGGTAGGGTGGATAGAGTGTACCTCCCCATTGGTTATTTGCTAACTGATATGTAGGTTACAGTTACTTTGCTTTTGTTGTAGTTGTTTTGTCTTCTCAATGTTTTGGAGGTCCATAAATTCTTAAAAGATTGATAGTTACAAAATGGGTATTAAAGGAAATTGCAAAACTTGTGGACAAGGTTGAATCTATCTACATTCCATATTCTTCAGTGTCAATTATTACTAATTCTCATATTGTTCAGCATGGATAACTTTAAGAAACCCTCCCCCCCCTCAGCGAAGGTGTAAAATCCTAGCTAATCTTGTATACTTCTCGATAAAAAAAATTAATTTTAGTGGTGAATTTTTTCATTTTTTGAGAAATAAATAATCTCGATTGGAGAATCTTTTCTAATTGCTCAAAGTCTATGGAAAATCCTAGTGAATTGCAACATTTTTTAAACCAATAAAATATTTTCATTGGCAATTAAAACCTATTTTCAAACCAATAAAATATTTTCATTGGCGAATAGAACCTATTTTCAAGATAGAGAAAAAAAATTGTTGGCGATTAAATTGGCTAATTAGCATAATTTCAAACTAATAAAAAAAATTAGTGGCGAAATGTCAATGCAAATCAATATAACCATGATTTTTCAATGAATTTTCAATGGATGGTTGTAGTTATATTCCAGAAGTAAATCTCTGAAGCACTAGATTTGTGAATTTAAACCTCTAGAATAACACTAGAACCATTAGATGTGGACACATGGCGAGATCAAGGCTCATTGCTCATCGTGGTAATGAACCTGATGGGCTGAAGGATTTTGGTGATGAGCGATAGAAGAACTTAAGTGGTAGAAATATGCACGTGCATAAAGTTTGTTTTAAAAGAGGGACCACCTAGGAAGAACGTAGGACTAAGGCTTAAAAACTTAAGAACGTTTTACACAAAGGATGTAAAGGCTAAATAAGGCTAAATTATCAACCTTATAAAATAATTGAATCCCCAAACCAAAGTAATGAAGGAAATATGTGTGAAGGATATTCCATAGCTGTAGCTAGATGTCAATGCAAATCAATATAACCATGACCATTCGATGAATTTTTGATGGACAACTGTAGTTGCATTTTGGAAGTAAATCTTTGAAGCACTAGACTTGTGAATTGAAACCTCTAGAATAACACTAGAACTGTTAGATTTTAGAAATGAATGGTTGAGATTTTATTACTTATTATATGACTTAAAGTCACGATAGCCAAAATAATATTAAGGAACGATTAGAACCATCGAAGGAACTATAGAAAGGTGAAAAATATTAAAGAAATATTAAGGAACTAGTGTTAAAGCCTGTGCTACTAAAGGAGCCTTTTAACTTTTAAGCACAAGTAATTTTTTTGATAGTTAAATGGCTGCTAAATGGGGTAGCACCCTATATTAATAAAAAAAAATTACATTCCTTCATTTCCACAAAACATTAAAGACTCGAGTATTGAATGGAAATTAATGATTAAGGATTCAAGTGTTGAAATAAATGTTAATTGTCACATCAATGATAGTGGTACTGGTGAATTTAAAAATTTTAAGTGTGAGTATTTGATGTCATACTCATTATATTCGTTCTAACTTCTATATATACTTCACCAACTTGATGTTCTTCATATCATTTATAGTATATTTGGCTTTGATTTCTTTCTTCTCTATTCTCAATTTAATTGTGATATTATGGAGTCTTCATGGTGTTTCATGCTACCCAAATATTTTTGGGAGAAAAGAAGGGACAATGCATACCACAAATGAAAGTTGGGTATGGTTTTTACAATTCCTTGTGTGCAAGTTGAGGATTCTATAAGAATACTTGTGGGTAGGGAATGGCTTCAGAACAACCCCCATGCTCTATATTCTACGGTAGCTTTGAATTTCTTGTCCAATTGCATGGACATTTTTCTCAATAAATATTTGGTGAATACATTGGCAATATGTTATTTGCAGCCTTTCATTTACTCTATTTCTTCATTGGAGTTGGCACTAGAGGATTAAAATTTTGAAAGTTGGTTAGTGCTTATTGGTGGAATCTTCAAGAAAGTGGAATTGCATGCTTATATACCACAGGCTCTTTCCCTAGTTAATATGAGACGGGGACTGCTCTGTGATACGAAAACTGAATCATTAAAGATTTTGTAGTTTTGGAGGAAGGTTTTGGGTGATTCACTTTTCTTCTCTGTTGTTAGTTTGTTAAATTTGATTCACGTTCTACTCAAACACCTGATTAATGGCCTAATCTAATATTACAAAAAAAATTAGTAATGAATTGTGTGACGTGTCATGTGTCTATATTTTATTGTATAGCATAACAGTTCTTGTAATATGTACTTTGTGACTAGTTTTTTGTCACAGTTAGTGGATTTTTGGCCACACTGGTTATGTACTTTATATTTTAGTCTTTAGCAATAGCTACTTAAATTAAAATACTTTTTTTGTGGCTCCATTCTTATAAATCCTTTTTGCTTTGATCAATATAAAAATGCGGCTTTTAAAACTAATAGTAATTATCAACATATAGTTCTGATCATAAGTGAGAAAATTTTATTGTGACTTATTAGTGGACATTGATAATGATTAAGGTAAAACGAGATATTTAATTATGTCTTTTCAATGCGTCGAATTACTCTTTCATTTATTCCATTGAAATTTTCAATCTTAGTTTTTGTAGAAAGTGTGGTTGTGGTACTATGGGTGGTGGCACGGATTAATACCATATGAACATCCAGAGTCATTGATTGGATAACTTTATATTGAAAAATGTATGATGTACTATAGAATCATAGATGATGATGTCAATTATCCAGTGATCTAGTGAAACAAGATTTGTAATGATTTCATATCATTTGAGTGGCACTGGCGATTTTGAGAATTGACAACTTATCAGCTTGAGGTACAGTTTGCATGTAGCCAGGCTACCAGAGTCTAGATGTCAATCAAATTAAACATTTAAATTATAAATGTAAGGCTTAAATTACACAAGTCGATTAAGTTGGTTTTTTGGTTTGCACAAATCATGATTATGATTATACCCAACCTCACACGACACGTGTGAGATGCACACAGGGATTAGGATGGTAGTGGAACTATTGGCCCATAAATAAGGATAGTGAGTGCAACTGAAATCATTCGTTGAAGGCTAAAGGCTTTACTATTGAGTACAATGTTTGAATTATCATAAGGGTTTTCATTTTGTAGGGTTAATTAATAAGGATTCAGGAAGAAGATGATGTGGTATTATTGGGGATACTATAAATTCTCATGCCTCATGTTAGGTAGTTACATAGTAAAAGACCAATTTCCTTAAGTTTAGAATGGGTGGAATTGAAAATAAGTTGATTTGGTTGACCTGACTTCTCAGACATGTTTTGAACTAGGATGAGGAGCTCTGATGGAGATAAGTGCTATCCCAGTGCATGGAGGCTGCAAGTAGAAGATGGGAGAAATTTTACTACCCCTCATCTTTTGCATGACTCTGGTTCTCAAAGGGGATAAGTACATTTTGTATCTTCACAAATCCCCTTTCCATAGTATGGTTGGCCAAGAAAGCCCCGTGCATTTATTTTCAATGCCCATGGCCTACTAGGAAAGTCCCATGCATTTATTTTCAGAGCGCATGGTTGACCCAACAAGTCTCATGCATTTATTTTCAGAGAGACATTTGTATTACATTGTCACCAACAGTCCAACAGAAGCTTGGCACTTACATTTGTATTTGTACTATGTAAAGTAACATATGTTGTTTATACCAAACAAAAACTTGGCACTTGCATGCTCCACTCATCTTTAAAAATATATGTAATAATGTGACATTGTAATTTAGTTGTAATAAAATAAATGATTGTGTTATTCTTCATTATTCATTTATAGTAAAGAATTATTTTCTGAGTTTAGTGTCTATGAATCTATTTAAGTCAGTTTTTTTTTCCTTTAAGAAATTAAGTATTGTCTATTTATGAAATAATTGCATGCAGATTTAAAATTGTTACCCTATAATTTTGACGTGGAATTGTGATATCTCAAGGAACCCAATCTATTAGCCAACAAAAACATAAACAAATACAAATGAAAAAATAAAGTTGCCATCAAATTGACAAAAAAAATTATACACTGAAAGTTATCACTCTTGTTAGGGTTTACCAAAATGTTATCGATTTCTAATTTATTGTTGACCTTCTCCCCCAGTTCTCGATATCATTATTCATTTTATTAAGTCCTTTACAATGTTAAGTTACCAACCCCTTGGCCTTGATGTCAATCCTAGTGCATTAAATTTTAAAACAACTTTAAAACACATGTTTATTATTTATATCATAAATTACTCAATTATTTGATGAACATTTGATGTATGGTGGTAGTTGCATTCCATAATGAAATGCACAAAGCATTAGGCTTGCAAACTTAAACCTTTAGAATCACCCTATAACTGTTAGATTTATAAAGATCAACAATTTAGAATTTTCTCTCAATGTAGGACTAAATGGCTTGTTTTAAATGTTGTCATCCATGTACTAATTGTGTAGTCCAAAAGCAACACGTAGATGACAAGATGTTTCATTCACTTTAATGTTTGAAAAAAAAAGTACTTTCTATTGCTAAGTAATTTTATTTTTAAGTGAGAGGGTCAACACACAGGGAGATTTCAGTCTTCATTTTGCTCATTGTAGTGCACTACCCTATTCTGGGTTCCAAAGTTCCACTTACAACAAAGCCATTCCAGTAACCCAGTTTCCACGACTATTAGCATTAATCTTTTCAAGAATCAAAATCTGGGTAAGTGAAAGAATTTGTGCAGCTACATTTCATCGTTTAACGTTTCTTAAAATCTTATTTTGTCAAACTTTGAAGTTTAGGTTTAGGGTTAAGAGACTTAATAATTAAGAAAAATTAAGGAGGACTAATAGGAATTCACAATTTCATATTGTACAAGCATGTCCACCACTAGTACCACTAGAGCAATGTCAGATAAAAAAATACATTATGCAAAATTGTTTAAAACCCTAGGTTTCACTTATGAATACCATGATATTTATGATCCTAAAACCTATAGTAGGGGTATGTGCAAGATCATCATAGAGAAAACAAGCCCTTAAGTGGCAAAAAACTCATAAAAATCAGAGTTAGGCAACTTGACATAAATTTTTTTGAATAAGTTATCTATATTATTTCAAAAATATGTAAGAATAAAATCTATAGAAAATTGAATGTAGTTTATAAAATACTAGGTTTATTTAAAAAACAAAAAAAAATATTTGGTAAAAATTTGAAATTTCAATGCAGTAGTACTTAAATTTCAAGGAAAAAATAAGAAGTAGGTGTTTGTCTGACCACCCTAACCACAATAAAATGATAATATTTTTTTATAATATTTTAGATATAATTAGTGGACTCATGTCCCGATGTGATGCATATTTTTTTTAATTTTTTCTAAGTAAATAATTAATTATGCATTTTTTATTACAACTTAAAAAAATATAAAAAACTCGTATGTCTGACCACCTTAACTTGGTCAAAACTTCATGAAATTCAATTTCTTTTTTTTTAATCCTATAGTATGCGAAGTATAGAATGTGACCCATGTTTCGTATTCAAAATTGTGATATCGTTTGAAAGCTATAGATATTTTTCAATCAACCTATCAATAAGGATTTTAGTTGTAATTCAAATAGAAAATGAATAATAATTGTTTATTAAATTCAAAGTAAAGCATAATTTATATTGGTAGAAAGCTGAGAATCTCTTTTAAAAACCCTTTTCGTTTCATCAATTTTGGGTAAAAAAAATGTCATCAACCATATACCCTACACATACCCATCATATCGTTAGTTTTTGACCCATCATGATCCTGCAGATACCCATAGGCATACCACTTATATTTTCATCTTAGAATAAGGATGCAAAGAAAATGCAAGTTAATATTTTCAGTGCACTGTGGGTAATTGGATTAGGGCGCATGATGTTACATGAGGTTTTCCCTTGCCCAAAATTTATCATGGTTTGTGCCCAAAATTATGATGAGAAAAAAAAGCAATTGTTAATAAAGATAGCAAAGAAGAATTGTTATCCATTAATGCAGAAGAACTTGGAAAAGTGTTGAGGTTTACAAGCAAATAATTTGGAAATGTCCACATTGACTTAGAAAAGCTTGGTAGTGATTATGAAGCAGTGGATGAAATGGAGAAAAAATATTTCTTAAATAAAATAGTTTAGGATATAAACAAATTGAAAGGTGATCATAAGCCTCCTTATGATTTGGATATTTTTAAACCATGGGTTCATGATACTATTTCCATACTAGCATTTTTCCTCAGAATGGATAGCAATTTGGAAGTGGTTGAAAGACTCCTTGAAATGGCATATATTATCCATCATGGTGTCCCACATGTCAAATATAATTTTATTGAGCACATTGTAGAATCTATGCATACACAATTTTTAATGATTAAATGAGATTCTACCAAGACATTTAGGTTCACAACCTACTTGTGCTATCTTTTTCTATTCAAATTTAGAGGAATGTTTTAGACCAACAAGCTTCAGGTTCATCCCTATAGTAATGCTAAGGAAAATAAAATGGCTCTAGTATATGAATGGACCACTGAGATAAGGATGTATGATTCTTGAAGGAACAACAATCATTTTGTAGACTACTTTTTGGCTCCATTTCATCAAGAAATTATAAATACTCCAATGCCTAGATTGCCTATGTCATGTAGAAACTACATTCAACTAGGAAAAGAAATACAATTGGCTTATTGGTACTTAATGAAAGAATATACTATGCTAATATTTTATGGATCGAGAGTACAACCATAAAAACTTCCAACACATGTGATAGAAATGGTTTTTGCATTGGAATATGTAAGGTAGATGCAGAGTACTAATGAACTACACTTTCATAATCAACAAAAGAAGACCTTATTTCCTTCTTTACCTTTTTCATGTGGAGGGTTCACATTCGAGAGAAAAGCATTTAGTATGGCACATAATCTTTTGATTTTTTATTTATTTTTATCCTATTTGTCACTGACAATATGATCCATGTGACACCATTAAAGAAATGATTGTGGCCAATAGGAATGTTGCAAGTAGAATTCAACATCAAAGTAAACCCTTGCTTGAAAACTTGAGAAACAAGGATTCTTGGGATGAGGTCAAAATTGCAATGGAGAAAAGTGTTGCTGAGAATGACATTTCTTTTGAACAATTAATAGCAGAAATTATGGAATTGCATTGAAAGAAAATGAGGAGGTACAAAAAATTTTATGAAAAAGGAGATAAACCATCTAGTAGAGTAAAAATGCCAGATTCTCTAGAGAAGGAAGTTATAGATAAAAATTGGTCATGATAAAAAATTACTTCCTTTTGGTCTATGAGGAAGGAGCTAGGTGATCCAAGAGCTCTTGCAGAGTATGGAGATAACAAAGAAGATCATGAGTTTAGCAAATTGTGGAATATAGAGCATCCCGATGAATATGAAAATAAAGAAACTGATGATGAATGTGATGATGATAGGGAAGAACAAATCCATGTCAATTTCAAACTTGGTTTAAGTGAGGCCACAAAAGAAGCATATACTTCAGGAGTAGCCATAGCTGAAAAAATGGGTTATGAAGATGGTCCTTTGGGGTCCCAAAGACAAGGCCCTTGGACTGTAACTATGATAGGTCGAACATATGTGTTAGAAAACGAGCAGCAAACTAAAGAGTGCAAATAAACACCAAAACAACCTACACCTCAAGATTAGCCTAAGTTGGAATCAACACAAGATAAAAACAACAAATAGAACTTTATACTTTGCGTCGAATCGATCTTTTGGTTGGCCCTTCAATCTTTGATGTGTATGCTCCTTGAATGGAAAGATATGCAAACTAGATGATGATGTGAGGATGGATGGAAATGGATGAAATCATGAAAATGGCTAAGTGTAGATTGAGAAATAAAATTGTAACAGTTTGGCTAGCAAAATGATCTCTCCCCAAAATGAGAGAAAGGGGGGTATTTATAGAGATTTTGGAAATCTCTAGGGAAATGGATGGCCAAGATTGAGCCATCAATGATCAAGATGTAGGGCCAAGGTGAGTTGAGAACTCACAAGCCCTCACATCTTGACATGTGACATGTGATATAGCCCTAAAAGGTGAAGTGGACATGAGGTGGAAGGATAGGACATGACATGGAGGGGGTACAAAGTACCTTGGGATTGGACAAGATCTCTTCATAAAGGAGGTCCTTGTCCCATGTGGGTGAGAGGACATGTGAGGAATTAAAAATTCCTCAAATATTCTCATGGGGAGATGGGAAAGAATAAAGAATAAAGAGAAGACATGTGGAAAGAAGTGAAGGAATTAAAAATTCCTTTTGAGTGCATTGGGGGATTAAAAGTGAATTAAAAATTTACATGGGGAAGTGGAGTGCCTTGCCCAAAAGGAGAAAGCCTTTAATAAGGTTGACTTAAGGACACATGCCATAAATGGGAAGGGGATTAGGTTAGACTAACCAAATAATTAAGGTTGTGCAAGTACTTAGTTAGATGGACTAATGACTTATTAGAAGCAAGTGGAAGATTATGGAGGATGTGACCCTAATGATGATTACGGGTGTGCATATGTTAACCATAGCTAATTAGAGGAAGATGAAGAAGTTAAGATGGATTAGAGACCAACTTACAAAAGTTGGAGGATGTGACAATGAGAGAGAAAAGAGGAATTAAAAAATGAATTTTAATTCCAAGAGGGGAATATGACTAAATTAAATAAAATGGTGTATTTATTTAATTTAGGGGAGGAAGAGGGGTAAAGTATTTATTAAATTAAATACTTTATGAACCCTATGTAAGATGCAAGGTATTAATTAAACAAATGATTTAATTAATATTAACATAAGGGATAAGCAACTAGATGAATAAAGAGACATTTTTGATCATATGGAAGTGGTCAAATTAAATGTCTACATTTTGTCCCTCTTCGAAATACTATTAGGATAATAGGGTTTCGAAGAAAAACAGAATGCAGATGACTCTATAGAAGAAGAGATCAGAAAAGAGGTGCCCCAATATGGGGGAATGTGTGAG
This sequence comes from Sequoia sempervirens, assembly GCA_007258455.2. Lineage (NCBI taxonomy): Eukaryota > Viridiplantae > Streptophyta > Pinopsida > Cupressales > Cupressaceae > Sequoia > Sequoia sempervirens. The sequence continues at coordinate 547,505,860 of VDFB02047230.1, forward strand.
CTGCCCCAAATAGAGGGAATGTGGAGAGGATGCCCCAGTCCAGCGAAGGTAGGCTTAGAGAAATGGGTTAGGAGAGGATGGTAGGGTATGCCCCCTCGAGAAGGTGGATGGGGGAGGAAAAAGGGGTCCCATTCAACTTCTTAAAAGTAAGGAGTGGTATATGTTGTTGGAAAGATCATAGAAAAATGAGAAGAATGGTGTTTGAACGGAATCAATCGGATAAACGGTGCATGAATGGTGACCCCAGAAAGAAAGAGGCTGGATGAATTAGTTGGAGGACTTTGTGATTAAAAAAAAAGACTTTAATTTGAAAAAGGAGGGAAAAGGTAATAAAAGGTAATTGGAGAATTATCTTTTATCATTGTGATAGTTGGCAAGTGTGGAGGAGGAGAAGAAGAAGAGGAGGCAAAAGAGATCGGGTACGATGTCGGAGTACAATAGTGACATCATCCATCAGACGGACAAGAGACAGATATTTTTCACCCACCATGTCATACCACACCAGGTTAGTCCAAAACTTAACTGTTAATTTTGAGTCATTTATGCAAATGTTTTGGAAAAATGAAAACATGGGTTTTGTCTAGGAGGGCAAGAAGAAAAATGGGTAGGAGGCAGACTTTTAAGATGTTTTTGATTTTTTTTGGGATTCACGCTAGGGGAAAATTGGACGACTGCCACGTGGGCGGGTCCGCCGCTGCGGGAGGATGAGTCCACCGCCGTCTCGGGGGCGGACAGGTCCGCCACCGCTAAGGTAGGTCCGCCGCTGCGGGCGGATGGGTCCGCCGCTATGGGGGTGGACAGGTCCACCACCGTAGAGGAGGGTCAGCCACCGCGGGCGGACGGGTCCGCCGCCGTGGGGGTGGACAGGTCTGCCACTGCGGAGGCGGGCTTGCTGCCACAGGGGGACAGGTCCGCCGCCACAGGCAGGTCCGCTACAGCAAGGGCGTGTCCGCTAACTGGGTGGGACCGCCGAGGGTGAAGGATGGGGGGACAAGTCAACAGAGGGGGGAAACAATGACAGGGATGGGAAACCCGAGAATGATGAGGGGGAAAAAAATAATGAAAATGATAAAAATTTATTGTGTGTATGCAAAAAACAAGGATTTTGCGGGTGCGAGAGAGACAATCAGAGGTGTTGAGGAATTGCATAGTGAGGATGACCGGGGAGGATCACCAGAGACTAGTAGAGGCAGGACTATTGCATATGCTGACATATCCGATGATCAAGGCCCATGGGGCCATGCTGATAGCATTGATAGAGCGATGGGATTCGGCGATGTCGACCTTTCACCTACTGACAGGGGAGATGACGGTGACACTAGAGGATGTGTGGCGGATCCGGAGGCTCCCGATTAGTGAGTGTTGGTTAGAGGACGAGGTGTTAGATGAGTCGGTGCACATTGTTTTTGGTAGTGACGAGCTACCGGTGCAGCGGAGTCAGTTGGATGTGGATAGGATGGTGGCGTGTAGGGTACCGGTACTATCACTGTACCTGGCAGGGTTGATTAGTAGTATACTTCTACCAGACTGGAGTGGTTAGTTTCTTTACATGAGGATGGTTGAGGTGATCCATCACATCATCGAGGGTCAAGAGGGACAGTTTGTGTGGGGTACCTGCATGTTAGCACAATTGTATCGAGATATGCACATGATTTGTTTTAGGAAACAGTTGAGTGTGAAAAACATCACACTACTACAGGTGTGGGCCTGGAAGCATATTTGCGTTGCCAGGCTGATTATAGCAAGAGTTAGTGAGCATGATGATAGGGAACCCATAGCGTGGTGGTGGGGAGCAGAGGCGGGGGCTATATTGCGGTACCAAGAGATGCAGGAGGTAGACGTGTGGAGGAGACAGTTTGATGAGGTGCGGGCAGTGGATATAGTGTGGAGGCCATACATGATGCGGCAATTCAGAGGGTGGTCAAGGGGGGAGGGGTTGCATAGTGGTTACTTCTTTACTCGATGTTACATGATTGGGAGCAGGCCATGAGTAGTGGAGTTGCATCGACCGGATCGGGGGATGAGGTAGTTCAGAGTGAGACAGGATATTCCGGCTGGCCGAGTGACATTTGCACGACAGATGCGGGAGTGACCATGGGGAGCCACACTAAATCTGCGCAGCATATGGAGTGATATTGAGGGATTGGTGTTTAGGCCCTATCCAGATAGGCAAGAGGGGCCGTGAGATGCAAGGACGACAGGGCGGTACGATAAGTGGTTCGGGCGACATCCGCCCGAGCAGATTACACCAGCGGTGCCAATCAAGGAGGCACAAGGATTTGGATCAGAGGATGAGAGGCTATTGTAGGCATTTAGTCTGTAGAGACTATGAAGAGGACGCAGAGGAGGATGAGGGGGACAGGACTAGGTGATAGGAGGTTGGAGGAGGAAATGACATCAAAGGGGTTGGAGAGGAGACAGAGAGGGGGGAGGGGCTGAGGCTAAGGAGGTGGCAAAGGATGAGGTTGAGGAGGTGGTGGAGAGGAGGATGAGATCCCGAGGAGGAGAGCCACAGGGTACACAGGGCGAGGCCAGTGGGGCCAGAGGGGAGGAGGTCGGATAGGAGACAGCTAGGACTACCGGAGGACAGGAGACAACCGGAGTCAGAGAGGAGATAGACGAAGGCTTAGGGGGGTAGGGGGGATAGGAGACAGCCAGGGCCACCGGAGGACAAGAGGCAGACTGAGTCAGAGAGGAGCTGGACGGAGACTTAGGAGGGCAGGGGGGACAGGAGATAGTTGGAGGGGAGGAGGGGTAGAGGACAGACGGAGCCAGAGGAGGACAACCACAGCAGGGAGCCCCCGTGGTGATAGATGTGGATGAGATGGAGCTATCAGTAGAGAGTGAGGGGTACCATCCACGAGAGATGGAGGTCGATTCAGATGTGCACGATGTAGCACCACTAGCAGCACCACCACCCACAGGGGAGGATCCGAGGGCCATACTGAGAGAGATAGTGGAGAAACTATGACGGAGCGAGCAGTGAGTGCGGGAGATAGAGGTAGAGCAGATTAGGGTAGAGGTAGAGAGAGATGAGTGGCAGGCCTGATTTGCTCAAGGTGAGAGAGACTACATGGAGCTAGTCAGACTAGTATCAGAGCAGGAGAGGAGATTGGTGAGGGAGATGAGAGTTGCGATGAGGCTGTAGATCTGCGGGCTGAGGTGGAGAGATTATGGGTGGAGGTGCAGAGTCAGATGATGCAGATGGAGGGATTGAGTTTGGTGGGAGAGGGGGTGACACAGCAGGTTATCAGCAGGGGGACAAGGGATGTAGTGGATGCAGAGAGTGTGCAGAGGGAGCTAGCTAAGCTTAGGGATAGAGTGCGCACAGTGGAGGCAGAGAGAGATGTGGCACAGGCACAGGTGGAGGTGTTGGAGGCAGGGAGGGATGTGTTACAGGTGTAGGTCTAGGTAGCACAGAGTGAGGCAGGTGGCCGATACAGAGGTACAGTCTCTTCACAGAGAGAGAGATACAACAAAATCGTAGGCATCTAGCTTGCGACGAGAGTGAGATGCGGCTGAGTTGAGATTGCAGGCTTTGCAGAGGGACAGAGATGCAGTAGTGGCACGGGGACAGGCTGCACAGAGGGAGAGGGATGCTGTAGAGTTGCAGATGCAGACATTATAGGGCGAGAGGGATGCAGCACAGACTCAGTTATAGAGGGGGCTAGTTGAGGGGGGAGGGCCATGGACATATGTTTAGGAGCTGCATACGCAGTTACATGCATTGCAAACGGTGAGGGATAGAGGCTTAGAGCAGATACGACAGTTGATACTAGCTTAGGAGGCCTAGGGACAGGAGCGGCAGGCTATCAGTGCAGATTGGGATTGGTATAGGCATGAGCAGAATTCCGCGAGACTGATAGCTAGGCAGAGGGATGAGTTCATGCAGCAGGCGAGCTATTGGAGGGGTGTATATGAGCGGGTTGTTTCAGATCCAGCACAATGCACGGCGTGCTACATCAGTTAGGCCCCACAGCCACCAAGGTCATCTTAGTCATTAGGGACACACACTAGGGGATTTAGTGACTATTGACAGACTCTGTCTCTATATGGCGGTTACCAGGGGACCCCCACTCGTGAGTACCAGGGGACCCCAGTGCACAGAGGGCCAGTACCTGACTCTCCACAGAGATCAGATGTGGTAGCTCATAATAAAGTGGGCAGATGCAGGACATTGATTTTTTTGGAAGATACAGGATGGATGTTTTGTTCATGTCGCCAGAGGTCAAAGGTGAGCGACATCTTTGTATTTTGTATCTTATTTAGGGATATATGATGGAGATGCATTGTATTATGATAGGATGTTTATTATTTTGATTATGCGAGGGCCTTTATTGACACTAGGCATGATATTTATTTTATGCGGCTATATGGGATGATTTATGATGTGGTTTCATATACATACACATGTTTATATAGATGGATGATTTATGCTTTATGATTATATTTTATGGATGCACATGTTCATGTGGATGGACGATTGACGTATGTTTCATGATTATGATTTATGGATGCACAGGTATGTCATTATGATTATGATGATGGATGAGTGATTATGTAAATGCTTTTATGATTTATGATTTATGGATGCACATGTGGATGGACGATTTATGCATGTTTTTATGATTTATGATTTATGGATGCACATATTCATGTCATTATGATCATGATGATGGATGAGTGATTATGTAAATTTTTTTATGATTTATGATTTATGGATGCACATGTTTATGTGGAATATGAATAAAAGGTAAATGTTTATAATGCACTTAAGTGTCAATAAAGACCATTATGAGAATTCAGATAGGCGATAGGCGTATGGAAGAGTGCATTTGCCAAAAGAAAACACTAATATCCTGAGAGGAAGAGGACTCAAGAGAAAAAAGAACTAGAGTACTTGCACAACTGAAATCATACGTCATGGTAATGGTCATGATGGAAATGAAGGATGCATGCAGAGTGATGAAAATGCAATGAAAATGAGGTTTTTCCATCCTTGGAGCATTGATTTTTACTATAGCGTTGGATACCAAGCACCTTGATATGGAAGATCAAGGTGAATGAGTATTCTACGCATGAAACAAACACAACAAACAAGAAGGTTATCCCGACACCCCGAAGTCGCAACAACCTCATTCGGGCCTAGTGTTGAGATAACCACAAACACACAAAGTTGTCCCGGCATAACACAAGACCTTAGAGATCTTGGAGGGTCTTACGAGGGATAACTAAGAAGACATCAGTCAAAACAAACTATCAAGGTATGCCCCCATGCCAACAAGTCAAGGTACGCCATGGTATGGTAGACCAAGGTGACCCTGACAAGTGATGGTAAGGAAACCAAATGATAAAGAAAATTCAAATGTATCAAGAGATCATAATCAAGACAACAGGTCCTTTGCCATAGGATCAAGGTGATGGATGGGATTGATGAGGTCTGCTAGGAAGGATTCATCCTGTTGAGACCAAAGATGGATGCTAAAAAAAAAAGAATGACCCAGTTGACGCAGGATGTTACCCAGGGACAAGATCTTGTAACATGAGGGAATTTTTTATATTAAGAACCGGTTAGATGCGGGCATAACTTGATGACGAAGCACAAAAGACTGACACAACCTACAAACCTAGGGGCTCGGGGGCTGATCATAGATTAGCCTTGCCTACGTGAAAGCGCAAAGCCCTCGTAGTTCCAGAAAAGACCATGGATAAAGCGAAAATAAGACAATGATGACTGATGATGATGGACAAATGCCCCAGGGGTGAATCAAATGATCAACCTTGTCTACGTGACAACGCAAGAGCAATGTATTTCGACTGGCGGACACGACAGGATGTGATCTAGGTGAAGACCGACATGATGGATGATCCTACATGATGACACAGACTGATTGACAAAGGAAAGGAATGTCGTAAGCTCAAAGTGGGATATTGAAAAGCTCAGGATGGGGGATAGGCTAGATAGGTCGTCCAATGCTCAATTAATATATACCAAGCGGCCTAGGATGAGATGGGGAGGACAATAGTGTGGATGAAAGTATAAAATAACTAGGATGTCTGGTAGATAATGATTAAGCCATCTATGGATGATGCCTGCTACCAGGTTTTCACCATCCATACCTATCCAAGGCGTCACCAAGAGGTGGTTTTTTCCATACGATGAACTTATTTTTCTTTACTATTTTTGATTGATTTTTTTTGACTTTTTTGACTTTTTTGACTTTTTTGACTTGGTGGGGTTACCAAGCGGATTTAGGTGTAGAACTTCTTCAGATGCATGATATTGATGGGTTTGTCAAGGGGTTCTCCTTCAAAAGTATCCAACTTGTATGCCCCAGATCCATATTTAGCGGCTATGATATAAGGTCCCAACCAATTTGCCTCAAATTTTCCTTTCTTGTCTCGGTCTTGTTGAGTGCGCTGGTTCTCCTTAAAAACAAGCTCGCCCACCTGGAATTGTCGAGGATGAACCTTTTTATTGTAATTACATTTGAGGTGATTTTGGTATGCTTGCAGATGATCATAGGCTTTTATTCTTTGTTCATCTAGTAATTCCAGTTGTGTAATCTGTGCAACTCGAGCATCTTCTTTGCTGATAAGATTCTTCAGAGAAATCCTCAATGATGGAAGTTCAACTTTGATTGGCAAGACGACTTCAACACCATACACTAAAGAGTAGGGGGTGGCGCCTGTCGGGGTGCGGATGGATGTGCGATATGCCCAGAGGGTGGGATGAATATGGAGGTGTCAATCTCATCCAGTGTTATTGACAACCTTTTTGAGGATACGGATAAGGGTTTTATTGGTTGCTTCTGCCTGACCATTACCTTGGGGGTAATAAGGCGTTGACCAACGATGCTGGATATGGAAGGTGTCGCAGAGGTGTTTCATGGCTTGGTTTTTAAAAGGTTTTTCATTATCAGAGAGGATGGTGGATGGGATACCATATCTGTAGAGAATATGGTAGAGGATGAATTTGGAAATCTGAGTACCGGTGATCTGTGAAAGAGGCATCGCTTCCACCCACTTGGTGAAGTACTCAGTGGCGGTAATGATGAATGTATGGCCATTAGATGATGGTGGGTAAATCTTGCCAATCAAGTCGAAACCCCATTGAGAAAATGGCCATGGTGCCAGGAGGGGCTGAAGATCTTGTGCTGGGGCATGAATCAAATCTGCATGTTGTTGGCATGGAAGACACTTCTTCACAAACTCACAAGCATCATGTTCCAATGTAGGGCAATAGTACCTAGCTCGTAGGATCCTTTTGGCCAGAGCCATACCATTTGAATGAGCTCCATAGACACCACCATGTACCTCCGTTAGTGTAGCATGGGCTTCAGTCTCATTCAGACATCTAAGGAGGATTCCATCATACCCGTGATGATAAAGCATATCACCGATGATGACGTATCGAGAAGAGCGATGAATGAAGGATTTGCATTGATTACATGTAAGATCTGGGGGTATAATATTATCATGGAGGTAGGTGTAGATGTCCTAGTACCATGGGGAAGTGGGACCCACAATGTCACACACCATGTCAGTCTCGGGGATATCATATGCTGGGATTAAAAGTTGTTCCACAAGGAACTCACATTCTATGCAGTCTTTAGGCATGTCAAACAGGGAACCAATAGTGGCCATTGCATCAGCCGCTTTGTTTCGTACCCTAGGAATTTGTTCAAACTGTATAGAGGTGAAATATTTCTTGAAATCATCCACCATGCACTTGTAGGGTAATAGCTTATCATCCTTGGTCAGGAACTCATCATTAACTTGTCTAATGACTAGCAAAGAATCACCAAAGACTTTTAAACAAGTTATGTGCCACTGCTTTGCAATTCTGAGGCCGGTGAGGAGAGCTTCGTATTCTGCCATATTGTTGGTACATGGGAATGCTATCCTAAATGACTTTGGAATGTAGTCACCTTGAGGGGTAACTAATAAAATTCTTGCCCCCGATCCATTGTGTGTATATGACCCATCAAAATATAGTGTCCACATGGCAGTCTCATCAATGAGAAGACTTCTTCATCAGGGAATTCTGTGATCAATGGATGAGCATCAACTAAAGGAGTTTCTACTAACTGATCTGCAATTATCTATCCTTTAATAGCCTTGCGGTCTACATATTCTATGTCAAAGTCACTTAGGAGCATGACCCAGCCATGCGGCTAGTTAGAGTGGTTCTAGATAACAAATACTTCAATGGATTGATTTTGGCTATTAATTTAACTGGATGGCTAAGCATGTAATGTCAAAATTTCTGTGTATTGAAGACGAGCGCAAGGCAGGATTTTTCCACGGGGGAGTAGTTTAATTCATAGTTGACCAATGTCTGACTAATGTAGTAGATCGCCCTCTCTTTCGATGATTCATCATGTTGTGCCAACAATGCCCCCAATGCGACTGAAGTGGTAGAGATGTAAAGTAGGAGGGGTTTTCTTGGAATAGGTGGCATCAAGATCAGCGGTTGAGCTAAATATTTCTTAATTTTATCAAAACCCATCTGACACTGCTGGTTCCATCGGAAGGTGGAATCTTTCTTCAGAAGATGAGTGAATGGCTGACACTTATCTGCTAGCTGGGCTATCAACCGATGGATGGAATACATCTTCCCTTGGAGGCTTCTTAACTGCTTCAGATTGCATGGAGGTGGCATGTCTAGAATAGCCTTTACCTTGGCGGGATCAACTTCAATACCCCTTCGGGAGACTATAAAACCCAACAATTTTCCTAATGTAACCCCAAAGACGCACTTTTTTGGATTTAGCCGCAACTTGTAATGTTCTAACCGTTCAAAGATCTGCTTCAGGATAGTAGGATGTTCTACTCATGTTTTTGATTTTCCTAGCAAGTCATCAACATAATCCTCCATGATGATATGGATGAGGTCATGGAAGATGACCGTCATTGCTCTCTGATATGTTGCCCCCGCATTTTTGAGACCAAAAGGCATAACATTGTAACAGAAAGTGCCCCAAGGTGTTGTGAAGGTGGTCTTGTGTTGGTCCTCAGGTGCGATTCAGATCTGATTATAACCAGAGAAGCCATTCATAAGGGATAACATCTCATGTCTTGCTATCAGGTCGACCAACATGTCAATGTTAGGCAGAGGGAAATCGTCTTTTGGGCAGACTTTGTTAAGATCCCTGAAGTCTATGCAGACTTGAATGTCTCCATTTGGTTTGGCGACCGACACTATATTGGAGATCCACTCAGAGTAGTCAATCAGTCTGATAAAACCCGCCTCTAGTAACTTCTCCAACTCTTTCTTGACTAATAATGTGACCTGCGGATGCATCTTACGGAGCTTTTGTTTGACAGGATTGGCGTCTGGGTGAATGTCTAAGTGATGAACCACTAAAGTGGGGTCTAAGCCTGGCATGTCTGAGTATGACCAAGCAAAGTTAATGATTCCCTCTTGGAGCAGCTGCATGATGACCAGATACTCTTGCTCTGAGAGTGACTTAGCTACATAGGTGATTTCAGGACTTTCAGCAGTTCCCAGATTAACTTCTTGAGTTTCTTTAATTAGAATAGATGATCGGGCAGATAACTGAGTTCCCATAAGGGGAAGATGAACATCTCCATCTTCCGGCTACTCTTCAAGGTTTTCACCATCAGATGTGTCCTTTATTTTTACTTTTTCAAGGTCAGGGAATGCCTCAGGGAGGTTTTCACTAGATGACCACTTTTTACTTTTCTTATTCTTATTTTTGCAACTGGAGTGTTCATCCTCCCCCAACCCCATAAGGTTGACATACGTATCCGCAGACATACTGACATGTGTGCTATTACGGAGGTCCCAATCAATAAGCTCAGGGTGACAAAGGGATAGGCTAATAGTGCAGACGGATAAGCATTCGAACATGGATGATAGATCAGCATGATCGACGTCATCGTATGCACGTATGATGGATTCCTCCTCAGGTATGTCTTCCAATGAGCCATTGTCCACGAAGACACTATTGGAAGTATTAGACGATGTTTCAGGGCCTTTCTGCTTTCTGTCATACCCAATGCCTATGTTTTTTGGTAGCTGTGATGTATCAATGGGTTATAACTACCCTTGCTCTTCTTTACCTAGGCCCCTGCCTTGATAGTTATGTTTTTCCATGAACTTTGTCGGCTAGGGGTACTTTTCTTGAAAATATTCCTTTAGAGGAGTTTCTAGTTAGGGCTCTTCTCGGTAGACCCATTGGCTTATGTCTTCTTCTGGTGCATCTATCTTGACACTTGGGGACCTAAAAATGGTGGTAGGGATGTTTCTACCACTGAAGGTGACAGTCTTGTCTTCCTTTGGAGTAGCATGCAAAGGTTGACCATACTCGTGTGGTGATGGTGGCATGGTTGCTACATTAAGAGCATTATGTATTTCGTACTTGCCACACCCTTTTTCAATGATCTGGACTTTGGTGACTGTAGGATCGGTGGTAGAAGATGGAGAGGTTATCATGATGGAGGGTGGATTAGCGGATGATGACTGGGATGTCCCCATTTCAACCCTAGGACAATAATGTAAATGGGGAAATGACACTTCTAAAGCGCGGCAATATTCAAATGGTTGGGGATTAGCATAGATGGTATGTGGAGGGGATGGTTTGCATAGCATGGAGCCACAAATGACCGAGGAGGAGATTATATGGCAAGTCCAGATCAAGGACATGACAGGTAATGTATTGAACCACAGGTCCCACCTGGATAGGGAGATTGATAATCCCTTCTGAATTCCTTTCTGCATTATCATAGACTTTGATTGTGATGATCTGGTTACTTAAGTCCGCTTGAGTATTTATGAATTTCAAAGTACACAAATTGAGGGCAGAGCCATTATCTACCAAGACTCTTTTTATTTTATGGTGAGCAACCACGACTTCGATATGTAAGGGGCGATTATGATTGACATCGATGTTTGGCATATCATTTTGGCTGAAGTGTAGGTGATGAGACAAAGCCAAGTGTCCCACCAAAGCTTGGAATTATGTGGGGTTGATATCATTTGGCACATGGGTTTCTTGCAGTGCTCTATTGAGGATTTCTTGATGTACACGGGAAGACTTAAGCAAATCCAAAATGGATATATGAGCAGGGGTCTTTCTTAAGTGATCAAGGATGTTGTACTGAGAGCTTACAGGAGTTGATTAGGTGGGTACAGAGGCTGCAGGGATAGTGATGCGGGCTCGCCGTGTAGTAATAGCACATTGAGGGTCTTTAGCTTTGACATGTATCATGGATACATGAGGTTCTACCTACTCAATGTAATGAATAATACCCTCGTAATTGAGGGGTACATTCTTATAGCTCATGTTATTTGTGCTGTTGTTTTGAGGATTACTGTTGGAGGTGCTCGGGCCTTGATTATGGTTTGGAAAGGCATTTTGATATATCTACAATTGGGCATTGGACAACGGAGCTTGAGTGGGGTCAACCTTGATATCACCTTGATCTATGAGATCTTGGACGTAGTTTTTCAGACCTTGACACTTATTCAAAGAGTGTCCTTTGATTTTATGGAACTCACAATATTCATTTTCCCTAAACCATGCGGACTTAGGTTTGGATTTGTCGAGTGGCTTGGTGACAGGGTACATGATTGGATAGTTGATCTATAAAATTTTATTGAAGACAATGCTCAGAGGTTCTCCTAGTTGAGCATACTGGCGTTTAGTGTTCCCTTGGTTATTTTGATTGGACTGTTGGGGAGGATGGGGTGTCCCCTGTGGTACAGATATGGCGTTAGGTATGGCTTGTTGCTGTCTCTGGGATGTGTTAGCCACGTGGACATGTTTAGTATCAGTAATGCCATCATTTACTACGTTTTTATTCTTGTTCCAAAAACATGGCTTATCGTTGAATGACCTTTCCTTATCTTGATTATATATTTTGATGTGCCCCTTGGCAACGAGGGCACGCTCAAGGGTGGGTCCCTTCTCTACTACCTCCACGAAAGTGGTGACACAATGTAATCTAAAGTTATGAGCCATGTTGGGATGAGAGTTCTCCATGAAGAGGGTGACCATGTCCTTTTCTTTCAAAGGGATTTTCATTTGGCTTGCTAGGGCATGCCACCTTTGGAGGTAGTTAGTAAAGGTTTCCCCTTCACGTTGTTTCTCTTTGAGGAGATCCAAGGTATCGATATCTTTCTCCAAATTGAAGGAGAAGTAAGAGACAAACTTTTCTGACAGGTCTACAAAAGATTTTATGGATCCCTTTTCGAGGGTCATGAACCACCCTAGGGCGTTGCTTGCCAGACTCTGAGGAAACAAGTGCAAGAGATAGTTGTCATTATGGTTAACTTCTTGACACTAGGAGTAAAACTCCTGTAAGTGGGCCTTAGGATCTTTATTCCCCTTATATTTGTCAAACTTTGGCATTTCAAAATGTTTGGGGAAGGGAATCAATGAGATGGAGGGATCGAACAGATATGGGCATATATCTTCGAACTTAAATGATTGTTTTCTAGTCCCTGCCTGAAGATCTTTCAGAGCGGATTTGATTTCTAGTATGTCTACACTGGCCGGTGTGTTGGATGGGTATTGATGGTAGGACGATTGTGGATTTTGAGATGATGCTTGGGGATGGTTGTATGGATAATGAGGAGGCAGTATCCCCTATTGATACGCCAAGGGACCTTGTTGATAAAGAGGTTGTTGTTGCGAGGTGGGATATGGATTGTTTGGGTAGTTATGGGTGGCGTACTGTTGGGAAGTATGGAGAAGGTGTTGTTGATTAGTTTGTGGATATTAGGGGTGCTGATGTGACTATTGCGATGCCACATAGGATGGTTGTTGTTGATATTGTTGCTAGTTATAATAACTGTAATGATGGGGTGGTTGTTGATGCCTTGTTGGCGGCTGTGGTGCGTGAGATGGGATGTTATGCGGCAGTTGCGCTTGCGGGCGTAAGATGGATGCAAGGAATGAAGATATAGTCAGGGCTGAAGGCCAAGGTTGATTTCCTTGTGGTTGATGTAGTGGTGGTTGTGTTGAGAATAAAGGATTGACCAATGTTTGTTGTTGAGGTCGAGGTGTGGCTGAGATGTTTTGCGAGGGGGGTTGTTGAGCACTAGTGGGAGCATAGGATTGGGAAGTATTTTGTGGAGGGATGTTGGATTGGGGAGGTTGTTGGGGTATGAATGATGATGGTGGAGGATTTGTAGCCCCAGGAAGTGGAGGCAAGGTAGCATAAGGGCTACCTCCAGTATTGACAGGAGGTGGATTTGAGGGGGGTGGTGCCTATAGCATTAGAGGTTGCGATTGTGAGATGTTTTGGGGCATGCCGTAAGTGAAAGGGTCGTTGGGGTCAGTGGTTTGGGGTGTCCCTGTGACCGAGATGATGGGATGCGTGGGATTGCCAACGGGATACAGAACAGCGTTGCCGAATTCAAGTTGATGCCAACCTTCTATGGAAGGAACATTGGGGACATATGAGCTACTTGGGATGTCATGTGAGCCTTGGGGTATATTAGATATGGATGTGCCATACTTGGATAAGTCGACACCTGACGACAAATTGACACCTTTGTCGATCAAGTGAGCCAAGATTTCCTCGCCATGTTTTTCAAGAAGGTGTTCTGTCATTTGTGCATTAACAGGGTTACTGAATTGTTCCTCAAATGTGAGCTCAGGTTGATTAGCCATGTTTTCCTCCCCAAGTGGTGATGTGTTTTGACCATCCACATTGGATTGTGATGAGGTACCATTGTGGGGATCGTGAGGGATGTTAGCGCCATAGTTAGGATCTGATAAAACGTTCATTGTGTTGTTGGGATCTTGAGGGTTGTTTGCTTGGGCATTCTGGGCTTGTTGGTCGGCCATTTTCTTTGCCTGTGATCGAGTCTGAACGGGCATGCAAGATGATGAGATGGATCAAGATATTAGAAAGACCTGGATGATGAAAGATTGATTCAATTGGATGGGAGATTAGCTGATGACGAACGGTCAGACTGACATGGATTGATTGGTGGACACTGGATTAATCTAGATTTCAGATTTTGATCCAAATAGATTTGATGATGTGGGGGTTGGATCAATCTAATGATTAGGATTGCTTTGATGATAAATATGATGAAGACTGAAATCCACCACTAAGTTTAAGAAGGATCCTTGGTAACACTAGGTATTAATTGACGGGTGGATGTATGATAACGACACCGAATCCAACTTGAGATAGAAGCGGATTGATTGGGTCAGAAAGGATGAATGACTTAAGACAGATAGCAATCCTAAGTCAGTTATGATGATTATGATTAGGGATGAATACCTAGGTCAACTCAGATGACTACTCCAATGGGGCTTTATATGGAACAGCAGAGATTGGAGATGAAAGCAGATTCGAGATAGATGGGGAACGTCTCAGGATAGATAAATGACTCTTGAAACAAGCAAAAGAGTGCTCAAAATGAATGATTCTCAGAATGAGGGGATGGAGATTCAGAACAGACATTTAGATGTTCATTTAGGATGTCGAATGGTCGTACCGATGTTCAAAACAGAGAGACAAGGGATGCCAAGTGATAATATAGGTTGGCCAAAGGTCATGTCTGCCACAACATAAGGTCAGGTCCACCACAGCATAAGGTCAGGTCTGCCACATCATGTGGTCAAGTCTGCCATAGCATAAGGTCAGGTCTGCCACAGCATAAGGTCAGGTCTGCCACAAGATAAGGTTAGGTCCGCCAAAGGATAAGTTTTAAGCTTGATTTTTTTGATGGACAAGTAAGGCAAAGGACCCAAAATATAGCAAACATGAAAAGATTTGGCCAAACTAATAATGACTGGTTTTGCACGAGAAAGACAATTTAGATAGCAAAACCCTGAGATTAGTAGAAACGGGTATGGCCAACAAAGTCTTCTACTCTAGGATGAACATGGTTGCTAAGGAGTCCTCGATATACACCCGGTACGTGAGGCCCAAACTGTGAACACCAACCTGTTACAAGCATGATTCAGGAACTTTAGTAAGATACTAAAGGCTCAGACCAACTCTTCATGTCATCCCGATGCTTTGCCAATTACAACATGGTTGTATTGAGGTACAGCTTTCGCTCTCCCCCTTTATATACCCTGCCGGTACGCATGGTTGGAATCATCCCTTGGAGTGATGAACTCCCCAAGCAGGTCCCACTAAGAAAATGAAAATAGGGTGACTCAAAGGACTTGGAAAGATATGATTTCTCGTCACCTAGGATCACCAAATGGTGCAAGGGGATTGGATATGTCAAATAGCCTTCAACAAGCATGCCAAACAAGGTTTGTTGACCCCTCTAATTAAACTATGTGCCTAATTCACCAAAGGACAATTGGTAAAAACTTAAAATTTCACCTTCAGGAGGTCAGGTCCACCACTGGAGGGTCAGGTCTGCCACCAGAGGGTCAGGTCCACCACCGGAGGGTCAGGTCCTCCACCGGAAGGTCAGGTCCACCACTCTGTAACTTGAACCTGCAAAAATGCAAAAAAATAGCAAACGTGAAAGAAAGAGACCCATTTGTGGGTCCCACCGGGCATGCCATAAATGTGATAGGTCAAATATATGCATTAGAAAATGACCAGAAAACTAAAGAGTGCAAATAAACACCAAAACAACCTACACCTCAAAATTAGCCTAAGTTGGAATCAACACAAGATAAAAACAACAAATGAAATTTTATACCTTGCGTCAAATTGATCTTTTGGTTGGCCCTTTGATCTTTGATGTGTATGCTCCTTGGATGGAAAGATATGCAAACTAGATGATGATGTGAGGATGGATGGAAATGGATGAAAGCATGCAAATGGCTAAGTGTAGATTGAGAAATAAAATTGCAAGAGTTTGGCTAGCAAAATGATCTCTCCCCAAAATGAGAGAAAGGGGGGTATTTATAGAGATTTTGGAAATCTCTAGGGAAATGGATGGCCAAGATTGAGCTATCAATGATCAAGATGTAGGGCCAAGGTGAGTTGAGAACTCACAAGCCCTCACATCTTGACATGTGGCATGTGATATAGCCCTAAAAGGTGAAGTGGACATGAGGTGGAAGGATAGAACATGACATGGAGGGGGGTACAAAGTACCTTGGGATTGGACAAGATCTCCTCATAAAGGAGGTCCTTGTTCCATGTGGGTGAGAGGACATGTGAGGAATTAAAAATTCCTCAAATATTCTCATGGGGAGATGGGAAAGAATAAAGAATAAAGAGAAGACATGTGGGAAGAAGTGAAGGAATTAAAAATTCCTTTTGAGTGCATTGGGGGATTAAAAGTGAATTAAAAATTTACATGGGGAAGTGGAGTGCCTTGCCCAAAAGGAGAAAGCCTTTAATAAGGTTGACTTAAGGACAAATGTCATAAATGGGAAGGGGATTAGGTTAGACTAACCAAATAATTAAGGTTGTGCAAGTACTTAGTTAGATGGACTAATGACTTATTAGAAGCAAGTGGGAGATTATGGAGGATGTGACCCTAATGATAATTAGGGGTGTGCATATGTTAACCATAGTTAATTAGAGGAATATGAAGAAGTTAAGATGGATTAGAGACCAACTTGCAAAAATTGGAGGATGTGACAATGAGAGAGAAAAAAGGAATTAAAAAATGAATTTTAATTCCAAGAGGGGAATATGACTAAATTAAATAAAATGGTGTATTTATTTAATTTAGGGGAGGAAGAGGGGTAAAGTATTTATTAAATTAAATAATTTATGAACCTTATGTAAGATGCAAGGTGTTAATTAAACAAATAATTTAATTAATATTAACAGAAGGGATAAGCAACTGGATGAATAAAGAGACGTATTTGATCATATGGAAGTGGTCAAATTAAATGTCTACAGTAACATATGTAGAGCATAGAAAATCAGTTGATAAATCTAGCCTTGGGCTTGGAGGTGAAAAACTAGACCAAGGGCATACAAGTCAATTTGTTAGAGCTTCAAATCCTCATCCTCATGGTTAGCTACAATCACAACTAGGACATGCCCATGGTGGAGAGCTTAGTGCAATTGGCACTGCCTATAGTGGTAATGGTATGGGTAGTAGTGTAAGTGTGGAATAAGTAAACTAAGAACACTTCTAAATAAGACATTATATCAAAGATTCAACAATTAAACTAGTTTAAAGAAAGAATCTACTAAAAGCATCATATTGTTTCCTATCTCTAAAGATTTATCAAGTCACGGGGCTCTCAAATTTGGTAAGCATTGTGAATGTTAAAATGTCAATCTAGAGAATGAGATGCTACTAAATGCAATGATGTAATCCTTTATGGTGATTTCTAGATGATATGAGGAAGCTACTATAATCTATGCTGACATGAATATGATAAAAGAAAGCTATAGTAATATATGATACAACCATGATATTGATTCTAAAAGAAAGTGAAATTTGTTTATTTAATTAAGACGAAAATAATAAAATAAAGATTCAAGAATTGAAGATGAACTTTATAAGTAAATATTTCTATTTATTTAATAGTAGATGAAATAAAGGTTAATTAATCAAATAAATCATATTTAATTAATTATATTCTCCAGACCATTTTTTAGGTGTATACGTTTTTCCCTTCTTTGAAGTGATGTGTTTACGCATTGCTTCAAAGAAAATTGTGTTGTTGCTGCTAGTATCGACGAAAATTTTTCAATATGCCCAGATGTTGATTTTTAGGTGAAGTTAATATATGCCCCCTCGGGAGATAAATTGATGGTTTTTTTATTTTTTATTATTTTTTTGAATTTTTGAAATTTTTATGATTTGTAGATGATTTGATGATGATTCAATGGTGAAATAATTTATCTCCTGATGAAGAATTTAGAAATTTCCCCTAGATGAATTTTGAATTAATCTCTTAAAAAAAATTAATTAATCCCATAAAAATCCCACCAAAAATAACCTATAAAGGTAAAAAGGGGTAATTTTCAACTCATTTGTGCAATTTAGTTTTTGAAAAATTGTGAGAGCAATTTGAGTAATTTGGAGCAGGATGTCGATTCCTTACCACACTCACCGATTTGAGTGTGTACAACGTCACCACCGCTCGACCATCTATGGACCTCCAGTACGTACCCATTAATCCCCTCATTGTACGTGAATTTCTTGTTTTTATGCATTTTTTGCGTTTTAAAATTTCAATTTCTTTTAGAGCTTTTGCATGTTGATGTAGCACTTCGCCTCTCTATTTTAGCACTTCTAAGGTTTTAGCACTTAGGTCAAATTTTTTAGCACTTAGGTAGGATGTTTTAGTGCTTTCAATGTTGTAGCACCTAGGATAGAAAGTTTAGCGCTTTGACTTACTTTTTTAGCACTTCTACTAGATTAGCGCTTTTTCCCTATAGTTTAGCGCTTTTCCCCAATATAATAGAACTTTTGATGAAGTGGCACTTTGACTGTCTGTTATGGCTCTTTTTCCTGATGAAATGGCGCTTTTGATAAATTGGTTCTTTGAGTGCCTGTTTTAGTGCTTTTAAGTGTTTAAATGGCCCTTTTGATATTCTGGTGCATAGAAACTCTATTTTAGCACTTCCAAGTCAGATTGATATAGTTTGTCAAATTTGTCCTTGATTTTGTCAATTTTTTATCATGTCAGCCATTGGTTTAATATGATTGATGATCTTGATCAAGTAGATGATGTCAACCTCATGATAGGTGATGTTTTATGTTTGATGGATTAAAATTATCCTTATGATAGGTGAGGAATAATTATAGTTTGATTGATAAACCTCATGATAGGCGAGGTTGATTTGATGTATTAACCTCATGATAGGAAAGATTCAATGATGTTTGATGATTAACCTCATGATAGGTGAGGTTTAATAATGTTCGCTCATGATATTTAATCAAAAGTCTCACCAAGAGCTGATTAGGTTGGATAGGATAATTGATGTTTTGATGATTTGACAAAGAATATTGACTTTGATCATTTCATGATGATAGGAGGCTTTAAAAAACCTCCAGATTAGAGAGCAGTTTCCTCAGACGTTTGATCTAATACGATAGCTGGCCCAACTTGAGACAACTATCATTGCACATTGTGGATTGTCCTCTTTACTTGATATGCCCCAAATTAGGATTAATCGGGGCCTCCTGACAGCTTTAGTGAAGAGGTAGCATAGTGAGCATAACACCT
Source organism: Sequoia sempervirens (assembly GCA_007258455.2). Taxonomy (NCBI): domain Eukaryota; kingdom Viridiplantae; phylum Streptophyta; class Pinopsida; order Cupressales; family Cupressaceae; genus Sequoia; species Sequoia sempervirens. The sequence continues at coordinate 547,524,966 of VDFB02047230.1, forward strand.
TCCACCTAGCTACTAGCGAGATCACAGTCAACCCAGAGGATTTTTGGAGGATTATGTGGATACCAGTTGTTGGGGATATTTTTTTTATGATTCATCAGAGCAGGGTGGTACTGATGATCTTTGGAGGGTGTTTTAGGATGCTAGGATTGCTGGATTGTGGATTCTGTGGCATGAGATGGTTGACGCTTATGCCACTTTTCTGACAGTTCTTTTTGGATTCATCAGAGGATTCCTTTGTCCTGATTGTAGGTCAAAGGGATTCTCTATATGATCGTTCACGGGATGAGATATGCTTGGGGCATGTGCATGATTTCCCACCTTTATCATGATTTCCATTCAGTGGTGTACCTTGGAGGTTAGAGTTTATTAGCTGGAGTCACTTTACTTCAGGTGTGGGCATGGGAGCATATTGTTGTCACATGGACAGTAATGGTGAGGTAGTGTCCAACCATGCGGCCTTATGTACACATATATGCAGGTCAACTTGCTCAGCTTATACTAGGTAAGTTAGATCATTGGCGCAAAGTTCTAGATGATATGGAGTCTATTACCTGACATCCCTATTTGGATTGTGAGCACTAGGATGATGATGACGTGTAGTTGCCATTCTTTTGTTAGTCTTTTATTTTGATAGGGCATACATGGTGGGTTTGGAGAGATTTCTTTTGAGATGAATGCTTCGTCAGTATGGAATTATTTAGGGCATTCCCCAGTGTGTTGCCCACTATGCTCGACAACAGTTGGATTCTATAGATTGGGGGCTTGGGTTGTCATATGATGCGGCAATGCAGGAGTTCTAGGATTTAAAACCTCTTATTTGGGAGATCCAACCAGATATTGTGGAGCCACCAGTCACAACATATTATGTAGAGTATCTGGTATTACATCCATTTCCATGCATCACCATTCCTAATGAGCCAACACCATTAGCTATTGGGGAGGAGATATTTTTTTTCCCACTGTTGCCGATGGGGGAGAGAGGAGATTGGTGGTGAGGAGGAGGAGGTGGTGGAGGAGGTTCAGAGTAGTAGTGATGGAGAGGGCAGTGGGGATGAGGAGGATAGCAGTAGTGATAGTAGTGGAGATGAGGAGGGTAGCGATGGTGATAGTAGTGGAGATAGTTCAGGTGGATCGGGTGCAGGTGGGTCAAGTCCAACCTTGGAGGAGTATTTGATGTCTTGTAAGAGGTGAGTAGTTGTAGACCCTTTAGAGTAGCATGTGTAGCAACAACAGACCCATATAGCGAGTCTACAGGGATAGGTTCAGACATTATAGGGGTAGCTGACTCAGGCCTAGGGTTTGTTGGTATAGACTTAGACACAGATGTAGGCTCAGTCTCAGACCCATGCATAGGCTCTAGCGTCAATACAGGCTTAGTTGGATGTGGATCAGGTACAAATTTCAGCCTTGACAGCCAAGAGTGATGTCGCTAGATAGACTATAGGGGTAACTCAGGCTTAGATTGTGTCATTGACAATTGAGAGGGATTCTACCAAATTTAGTGTAGAGGGGGCTCAGGCTGCAGTTGAGAGATTGTAGAGATTGGTGGATGGTACTACTATAGCAGATTATATGCGAGAGGTTGTCCGTATTGGTGGGGAGGTAGAGTATTACAAAGGTAAATTCTATGATGATGTCCCTTCAGAGCAAAGAGTGAGCTACAAGCAGTCTCGATCTGGCAGGACTCATTCCTAGACTATCAGTGTGGGTGTGACTCAACCTCTTCCCAGAGACCCGAGAGATCCCAATACATCAAGTGGTGGTGGAGGGACTGGTCCTGAGATGCCTGCACCATCTAGAGCCAACAACACTTAGTTTTCATGATGCGATGCCTCTGTTGTATTTTGAGATGATTATGTACATTTTGATTACAACCATTTTTTTTTGATGATATATCTCTCTTCGTTTCATACATCACTGTATACTTGACATTTATTATTTTGAGATATATATGATATGCAATAGATTTTATCGATCTATCATGTGTTTTATATGATTTTATGTTGGATGCATTTATTTTCTATGTTCTATATGCCATGTGATGATCTATATATTATGATGTTTATGGATGCAATTTATAATCATGATGATATGTAATGATTTATGATGTTATAGATGTAGTTTATATTCATGATGATATGCTATGATATATGATGTTCTAGTTATGATGTTCATAATGATGATGTATAGATGTATGTTGTATGTATGCATGATGTATGGATGCATGATGTATATGTATGATGATGTGTAATTTTATATGATAATTTACCTATATACATGGATGTGGATGTAATGATTCAAATGATTTATGATATGCGATGTAAATGGGATGTGTGTGTTTTATTCGTGTGTAAATGCAAATATATGATGTAATAAATGGATAAAAATGATGCATGATATTTGATATGTTAAATGGATTTATGATATGTGATATGACGAATGGATGTATGATATGAAACTATAGAGATTTATTATTTTTGAGATTTTATTATGCAATCTTATGACATGTAATATGAGAAATATGATATGATCAATGCAAATTATTTGATTCAGATGCATGAATGATGAAATGATAATTAAATGCTTTCTAATGTATGCAATTAAAATGATGATGTAACTACATGATAATGATGATGTTTTTGTAAATGTCAAGTATACTCAATCTATTATGATAAAAGATAATCATTTATTTGAATCCTTCACAAGCTTTTGTAACAAACACTCTGCAGATGTAAAACTATTATGAATGCAATCTAAATTTTACCATGCAAATCTACATGCAAATATTGGCATTCTAAAAATACTTTTATTTTGCTTTGTATCATCATAGAGCTTTAAAAATGTTGAAAGTGAGTACAATCATCGATGGTATAATTTAGACCATGATGACCTGAGTACTACTTCCATGATTTTTGATATTGCAAGTGAACACAAGCATCTAGGTATAATTAAACTGAGATGACCTAAGCATTTCTTGCGTAAATAAACAAGAATTAACCACTTTCTTATGTGAATTGGAATGTCACCCATGATACTTTGTAGAGAACTTCCTACAACAATTCACATAATAATAATGATTAACTCACAAACAATAGACAAAGTAAAATATCATTCTCCTTCCTAGCTTCTCTAGTTCAATACATCATCAAGGAGCTCCAAAGAAATGATAATTGAAGATCAAAGTACAACATATCCAACCTTTGCTTAAAGTATTTCAAACATTTATCTAGATTAGATCATCCATTTTGATTTTATGATGTTTTGTGATTTTTGAGATTTTGACCAATAACCTAACCTAAAGACCTATCCTAGGGGCCTCGGGGGCTGGTCAAAGATTAGCCTTGCCTATGTTATACATGCAAAGACCACGTAGTTCGATTGACACAGACTCTGTTTTTGACTTATTTTTGAGATTGACTTTTGACCCTTTTTTTTTTGGATTTTCCGTTGGTGATTATGGATGTCTGATGTGTTTATGATGGTGATTGATGTTCCATGTTGGGTTGTGTTTTGATCATTGTTTTCATTGTTTTTTTCTTCCTTCTATTTGTCTATTTGGTTAAGCTTGAGATTTCTTGCCCCCAATGAGGTTGAGATGTTTCCCCCAAGCTAGGGTGAGACATGACCACTTGTAATGATATGATAATGGATGTAAAATGAGGGTGAAAATAACGACCATGACATGCGTCCAATAGATGGAAAAGCTAGTTAAATCACAAATAGCACTTGTTTCTAGGTTTTTGCTACATGTTTTTAATTCACCTTTTCAATCTTTTTGATTTTTTTGTATTTTGTATTTTCTAATTTTTTTTGTAATTTTTTGTTACCAAGATGCTTGTTTGCCAGGTTTTCATCCAGGTAACCATTTCTAGAAACTAATCTATGCACTAGGTGACTCAAGTGTAAAACTTTTTGAGATGGATACTATTGACAAGTTCATCGAACAGATCCCCTTAAGGTGTAGACAATTGATATGCTCCAGATCCATAAACTGATATGATGACAAACGGACCTAGCCAGTTAGGTTCAAACTTACCTTTCTTTTATATGTCCTGCTGATTTATAGAGTTTTCCTTTAGGACCAAGTCACTAACCTGAAAGACTCTAGGTTTTACCCTGTGATTGTAGCTCCTAGACATTCTCTGTTGGTATGCTTTCAAATGATTGGCAACTTGTTGACGATGTTCATCCAGTAATTCCAGTTCTTGTAGTCTAAAGATTCTATAATCCTCATCTATAATGATACCCTTTAGTGAGATATAGAGTGATGGTATTTCTACCTCAATAGGTAGGATGGCCTTTGATCCATATACCAAGGCATATGGTGTAGCTCTTATTGGTTTTATGATGCTAGTTTTGTAGGCCCATAATGCAAGATTTAGCTAAATATGCCAATCATGTCCAACATCATTAACCTTTTTCTTTAGTATTTTTAGAATTGTCTTGTTTGAGGCCTCTACTTGGCCATTTCCTTGAGGATAATACGGTGTTGAGAAATGATGTTGGATATGAAATTTTTCACACAATTCCTGGACATCCTATTTCTTAAATGGTCTTCCATTGTCTGTAACAATGGACCAGTGAGGTATGCCATACCAACAAATTATGTAATTCGGGATGAATGAAGAAATCTTTTTTAGAGTAATTGTTGTTAAGGGAACCACTTCTATCCATTTTGTAAAGTATTTTGCTGTTGTGATTATGAATTTGTGTCCATTGGATGAAGATGGATTTATCTTTCCTACCAAGTCCAGTCCCCACTGACAAAAGGGCCATGTTGATGTGAATGGGTGCAATTCTTGTGCTAGCGCATGGATTTGACATTTTTGACATTTCTTAACAAATTGATAAGACTCCTTTTCCATGTTCAACCAGTAATACCCCAAACAGAGGAGTTTCTTTGCTAGGGTTGGTCCACTTGAATGAGTTCCATAAATACCTTCAGGAACCTCACGTAAGGTTGTTTTAGATTCATTGTGTTCTAGATATTGAAGAAGAGTACCATCTAGACCTCAATGATAAAGTATGCCGACTATTAATGTATGCTGAGAGGATTGGTGAATGAAGTTACACTTTTGGTTTCTAGAAAGATCAAGAGGAAGGATATTATCCTTGAGGTAGTATAGATCTCTCCATATAGTGAAGTTTGAACATTTGTTATTTGGCATATGGTTTGTGATTCAGGATTGTCGTAGGCAGGGTTAGATACTTGTTCTACCATAAACTCATTATGACCTCGCTTTTCTAGTAATTGCAAGAGAGAAGCAATTGTCGCCATAGCATCCACAACTTTGTTCTTTGCCCTTGGAATTTGTTCAAACTTGATTTCTATAAATTATTTCTTGAAATCATCTATCATCTTCTTATATGCAATCAATTTTTCATCCTTTGTTTGATATTCATCATTTACTTGATAAATGACTAATTGTGAATCACCGTATATACTTGCAGTTCTATGATATGACATTCAACTACCACTTTGATTCCAATTATCAAAGCCTCATACTCAATGACATTATTTGTGCAAGAAAACATGAGTCTATATGACCTTGGGATTGTATGTCCTTGTGGTGTGACAAACAAAATTCCCACACTAGACCCAAGTTGTGTGTATGGCCCATCAAAATATAGCCTCCATGGTTGTGTTGTCACATTAAAGATATCTACATCAGGAAATTCAATGCACATTGGATGAGAATCTGGAAATGAAGCTTCAACTAATTGATCAACTATCACCCGTCCCTTGATGGATTTCTAGTCTACATATTGGATGCCAAACTCACTTAAGATCATAACCCATTTTGCTAGTCTCCCTATTATAGCAGCTTTTCTGAGTAGATATTTTAATGGATCTATTTTTGCAATGAGTCTGACTGTATGAGTCAACATGTAGTGTTACAACTGCTGGGTTGCAAATACCGCTGCCAAACAAGATTTTTCTATGAATGTGTAATTTATTTCATAACTGTTGAGAGTCATGTTGATATAGTAAATAACTTGTTCCTTTCCCTCAAAATCTTCTTATGCTAATAGAGCTCCTAAAGAAATGTTAGTTGTTGCGATATATAGTGACAATGGTCTCTTTGTTGCAGGTGGCATGAGTATGGGAGGCGACATCAAATATTTCTTTATCTAGTTAAAATTTGTTTCGCAGTCATGATCCCACTTGAATGAGACATTCTTATGAAGTAGATGATTGAATGGATGGATTTTGTCTACCAATTGGGAGATAAATCTCCTGATGGATTGTAGCCTACCTTGTAGAGACTGCAATTGGCTGATATTTTTAGGCAGGGACATCTCCATTATTGCTTTGACCTTAGTCGGATCCACTTTGATTCCTTTTTCTAACACTATGTATCCAAGGAGCTTTGTTGATGTTAGCCCAAACACACATTTCTTAGGGTTCAATCTGACATTGAATTTCTCCAATCTAGTAAAGATTTTTCTGAGGATCTCCAAATGTCCTTCTCTGGTGTATGATTTTTCTAATATGTCATCCACATAATCTTCCATAAAATTATGCATCATGTCATGGAAAATAGTGGTTATCACTCGCTGATAGGTTGCACCTGCATTTTTAAACCCGAAGGGCATGACATTCCAACAGAATGTACCCCAAGGGCAAGTGAATGTTGTATTTTCCTGATCTTCAAGTGTTATCTTGATTTGGTTGTACCCTGAGAAGCCATCCATTAATGACACAATGGAATGTTCCACTATTAAATCAACAATGATGTCAATACTTGGTAAAGGAAAATCATCCTTTGGGCATGCTTTATTTAGATCTCTAAAATTTGTGCATATTCTGATGTTATTATCTAGTTTAGATATAGGCACAATATTTTAAATCCACTCTACATAATCAATAGACCTGATAAATCTTGCATCCAACAACTTCTTTAACTCAACTTTTACCATCAGGCCGATGTGGGGAAGCATTTTTCTCAACTTTTTCTTTACTAGTTTGATTCCAAATGGTAGAGATAGATGATGCATCATGAGATCTGGATCTAATCCCAACATATCAGAATAAGACCAAGCAAAATTGATGTCGCTCTTCAAAGAATTTGGTGAATTTGGGCTTCTCTTGTTATGTCATAGACCCTGCTAGATGTAGAATCTTTGTCTTTTTTGTTGTTCCAAGATTTATGGGTTGTGTAGGCTCCACTAGTATTGATGATATGTCATGGTAATGCTCTGGAATCGTGTCAAATATTCAATCTTCCATTTCCTCAGAAAGGTTTTCACTATTAGATACATTCTTTATTTTTTCTTTTTCAAGATCTAATGTTGCCTCAAAAATATTTTCACCATTAGATCCTTTTTTCCTATTGTCATTTTTGCAACTGGAAGATTTGGCACCCTCCTAGTTTGAAGTGTCATTATGAGTTTTATGGGTAGATACTGTATCAGGTGTATCACTGCAAAGAAAATTTACGATGGCATCATCATTTAGAAAGACTGGTATATTAATAGGTTTGGTTGGTTCCCAGTCAATTAGTTCAGGATGTATCAAGGGTAATAAGTCATCAGGTTGAGCAAGGTCGATGGTTGTAAGTGATCTGATAGCCAGGTGGTCAAAGTTGTAAATGGGAAGGTTGAAATCTATGATATTACCCTCCTTCGCATCATCTATCTCACTCGATGTTTGTTCATCCTCGCTTGAGTCATCGATATTTGGTGATCCCAATACAAGTGGTCTAGTTCCTAAAAAATTTCCCTCCTCTCTTGTGGGTGTATACGCTTTGATGACATCAATTTTTTTGTTAGTGTATGATATTGCATATAAATGATCCCATTCATACTCATTGGAATCTATTTTAGACCCATCCCTCATTTGTAGAATCCTTTCTACCACTTTCTGAGTTACTTCTTTTGATTCCCCTATATAGCCTAATATTGTTTTGTCTTTAGGGTGAAGTGTTAGAGGTTGAATAGGTTTTATAATACCATCTTTTCTCTTTCCAATTGGTCCTTTCCCTTCATAACCCATTTTCTCTAAGATAGCCTTTCCTTTTCCATACTGATTTGTCCTTATGTTGATATTTGTTGATGTTGAGGCTTCTTCATCTTTTTAGAGCCAATTTAGAATGGCCTTGTCTTCTGATTCATCTTCTAGAGTTCCTTCTTTTACAAACCTTTCATCTAGAACCGTGATGGGTTGTGATGATCATCATGTGTTTGTTGTGGGCTTTCCATATGATTTTGGAGATGGCAGGAATTGTGAAAGACACAAAGATTGCTCAATAGAATATTCTCCCAAGCCTTTGTTCATTAACTGGATCTTGTCTGTAAATTGTTGTGATAGAGTATTCAAGGGACCTTTGTTGTTTGATAAAGTTGAGTTAGAAATAGTTGTTTCCTTTTCCTGGTCCTTTTTCTCGACCCAGTTGGATATAAAATTGAGTTGCTTTTCACCACTGGATGAAGTAGATGTGCTAGCTTCTCTATTGTGGGGTACCATAGTGTCTTGATTTTCCTTAAGCATGTTACAAGTCTGGGGATTATTGTTGTCAGCTGAAATTGTGACCTCTTGTCCATTGACAGGAAATTTCAAACATTGATGATATGTCGAAGGTACTGCTTGCATTTCATGGATCCATGGATGTCCCAAGAGTATGTTATATGTTATCTCCTTTTCTAACACTTGGCAAAAAATTATTTTGACAATCGGTCCCACTTGAATTGGTAGTACAATCAGCCCCTTGGAAGACCTTTCCTCTTCATCATACATTTTTATTCTTATTTTTCTTCTGGAATCAATGGCATTGTCAGAATAGCCTAGTGCACAAATTAGTTTTAAAGTACAAATATTTAATCCAACTCCCCCATCTATTAAGACAGGCTTGACATGGTGTTTATGGATTAGAACCTCTATATGCAAGGCCACATTGTGTGGGTGATTTAGTGACACATCATCTTGTTTGGAGAATGATAGACATTGAGGTGTGGTCAGGTGTCCCACCATAGCTTGAAATTGATAGACATCCAAATTATTCGGTACTGTAGTAACCACTAGAGCTTGTTCCAGAACCTCCTTATGTGATGGTGATATTTTAAGAAGTTCCAGAATGGATATCTGTGTAGGTATCTTTTATAGTTGATCCACAATGTTGCATTGATTTGAAGGGGGAGTAGTGTTTTTAGATGAAACTCCTTTCAGTATCACTTTGGACTTCCCCCTTGTCGTTACATTGACTGGTTGATTGTCTTGTGTTTCTCTAATTTTTATGAAATTTATTTGGTTGTCAGATGTGTTTATGTCTGGTATCACGTTCAGGGATTCAATGTCATTGATGCTTATGCTATATATTTGATTATTAATGACATTATTTTTCTCAACCTCAGAAATGCAAAGAATGGTGGTGTTTTAGATATAGTTTACACTTTTTCCTTTACTATTTGAAGAAGATTCTCCTTTTTCGTAGTTGGGTAAAGGATTTGTAAATGCACTGTGATCATTTTTTGTTTGATGTCCTTAAAAAAATACCTTCTTTTCTTTAATCAAGTCTTGTATCAGGTGTTTTAATTGCATACAGTCATTTGTTTTATGTCCTTTATTTTTATGAAAGTTGCAATAGTCAGCATCATTCCACCAAGATTGTTTCACTTTCAGCTCCCAATTTCTTACTTTTGGTAGAGTAATAATTCTATTTGCAATAAGCTCTCTCATTGTTGATTCCAAGGTTTTTCCTAATGGTGTAAATATCCCTCGATTGGATTGTCTTTGATATGATGGTGGTTGAGATTCTCCATTGTTTGGGTTATTGTTTTGAGTGGTACCTTGATTTTTGTTCTAGTTTTCATTCTGATTTGTTTTCATAGTTGTTGCTATCAAATTGAATACTGGTTTTGTATTTTGTGTGTCAGTTGTAGCATCATTGTTTCCATTATTTCTGTTTTTCTACCAAAATTTAGGCTTATCATTGTTTCCATAGTGATTTGAGGAATTTGTGTTGTTTGATGTATCATTGTAATGTTTAATCACTCCTCTTTTGACTAAAGCTTCTTCAATTTTAAGCCCGTTCTGAATCAGCTTGTCAAATGTTGGGGGAAAATGTAGTTCTAGTCTATAACTCATGTCATCATTTAAGTTGTCGATAAATAATTCAATCTTTTCCTCTTCAGGTATAGATTGAGGATATCTAGCGAAAAAATTTCACCAACGTTGTAAGAATGATAGGAATGTATCTCCCTTCTTTTGTTTCATGTTGTACAAATCTTTTATGGTTAAGTCATGTTGAATGTTGAAGGAGAACTATGTGATAAATTTGTTGACTACTTCTTCAAAGGATCAAATCCTCGGTGTTAATTTGGAGAACCATTCCATACAGTGTGCTCCTAAACTCCTAGGAAACAACCTCATTAGGTAAGTATCCTCTTGTGCAAACTCTAGGCTCATTGTTATGAATTCCCTCACATGGTCAATTAGATCCATTTTTCCATTGTACTTGTCATATTTGGGGAACTCATAATGTCTAGAGAAGGGTATCATGTCTACACTTGGATGAATGGGATAAGGACAAATGTCCTATAATGAATACCTCTTTGTGGTTCCCTTTTGCATATCCCGAATTTGTTGTTGTAAAGTTTGCATTTGAGTTGTTAGAGCAACTACTTGATCTGTGTCTTGTATGTTGTGTGGTTTTGTTTCATTTTTTCTAGGTGTTTCCTTTAATCGATTGATGTCGAAATATTTCAGAAGTTTTGTACTCAATTTTGTTAACATCAAGAGTTATTTTTCCATATCATGCTCCAAGACCTTTTCCATGAATTTATGGAAATTTGGATCTTGTTGGGTGGTTTGTATATCCTCTTGGGTTATCTCATTGGTATCATTTTGATGAAATCGGTGAAAGGGGTTTTCTTTAGCCATTAGTTTTGGTTTTTCATTTTCTTTCTCTCTAAGTTTTTGTCTTTGTAACCTTGTCAAGATTGGCATACAAGTATTTGTTGTTTTCACTAAACTTTGATCTTCTATGTTTGGATTAGTGTCAATTGGATTCTAACAAAGTCAATAGAATGATATATTCTATTGATGAGACTAAGTTAAAAATATGATTACTGTGTTTTGTTTCATGATGGTAGGATGTCAAAATCTTGATGAGGAAACTTAACTCAATAATTAAGATTTTTGTTTTGATAATTTGACACCTTGTAGTTTACAAGATCTGGGTTTAAGTTGAAAAGAATTTTGACTTGTAAGAACCTATTTTGTTTTAGGTTCTAGATATTGTCTAGACTATAAAAAATGTTTCTGTCTAAGAAAAAAAACATGAGTTTCTGATGCCAACAAATCTGACAGATGTTTCCAGAAGCTCTCTATTTTTCTGTTATGTGGAAGTGCTAATATAAAGGGTAGAAGTGCTAAAATAGACCCTAGAAGTGCTAAAATTTATGGTAAGCACTGTGAAATAGGGTAGAAGTGCTAAAATAGACTGTAGACGCGCTAAAAGACTGGTAAATTATGACACTAGTAATTTTGGTTATAGTCAGTAGATGCGCTACAAAATTTGTCAGAAGCACTATTTCAACTATGGATGCACTAAAAGATAGTGCAAAAGCGCTAAAACAAAGTGTGTAAGCGCTACTTTGGGATTCAACAGTGTTGTCTAATTTTCCTTTCTATGAAGAGACTAACCTTTTTTGTCGTAATTTTGGTATTTTTGGTATTTTGATAGGATATCTCTACTGGTACTTCTCTGATTTTGGATGACAAGCCTAATGTTTCCAAGTTTTCTCTACTATAAGAATTTATTGAGCCTATTAGAATATTCTATTGATGGTTGTGGGATGGAAGACTAACAAATAGGTTGACTATGATTATGTTTCTGTGAAAGAGCTCTTCTTTGGAAATAAGCTTGTGAATACAAAGGCTCTAAAGCATAATCATAAGTATATCCCATAGAAAAATTGTGAAACCTATGGATGGAAGTTCTATGTTGAAGCAAGACTTTCCTACTTTGATATAAAAAACGTCTTCTTTCCAAAAGTTTCTTTTAACTAAGTTGTTTCTTTGGTCTCTTGACTCTTGTTGTGAGGGATTTCTTGACAAATGCTTTGAATTTCCAATCCCTAATCATAAATTTCACCATTTGATTTTGTTTGAATCTTTGTGTTTTTCTGGATGATCTCTATCTAAATTAATGATTTGAAAACACAACAAGCAATTGTAGAATAGTTATTTTTTAAGACCTAGAATCTAAACAATAAGTGTATGTTCAAGAACCATGCATGGTCCTATTTCCATGAGTTTGTTAAAAAAAATACACTTCAGACAGACTCATTCTTAAGGTCAAAATGTTCATCATTATACTCAACAACCCACACTTAAAATTGCGTCGACTCACATAGCCATGTCACCCCCTAGAGGGCGCCTATGTTTTTGTCTTTTTCGAGCGCATACTCAAAGTTGGATTTCTCGATGCCTTGAGCAAACAGTCCTTGGAAATTATATGGTGAGTGTCTTGGGGGCAGATTCTTCCCTCCCCTTGCATTGTGAGTATTACAATGTCTGGTTACTGACTCGGCTAGATTCTACACTATGGTTTGTAGATAGGGTTTCCGTTCGGACAAATGATAAAATCCCTCAAGAAACCTCCCAATCTTTAGAACAAAGACTTTGGGGATGGTTATCTTGCACACTTTCAAAAAATGTGGGTTTCCCTAGATTCACTTTTATTTTATAGTGGGTTGGAAAACCTGGCTTTGGTCATTCCCACTCAGGTCGTTCCCTTAGGGTGAGTACTTTTTCCCACTATGACAAGCCTTCTAAAAGATTTAATAAAGCGTAAATTGCATGAAATTAAAGGATGAGTCTAGCATTTTGATCACCCAGTTAAGGGGAGAGCATAGGCCTATCACCACACAAGCACAGTAATCAAATGTTCAATTTTTAAAGCCCAAATAACAATTTTCTATTCTATGTGAAGATATTTCTTCATAAAAGACATGATGTTAATTTTAACCAAATAGAAAATGTATGATGACTACCCTAGGATTGATATGTTTTAAACCAAATGATTGCCCTAGGATTGGTTCTTTTTAGTTCAAATGCATCAAAATAAATTTTTGGCCGTGGTTGCGTTGGATCTAGACAGAAAATTACATAAGCGCTATAACATAGGTCAGAAGCGCTATTTAAATCATTAGAATTGCTACAAAATTTGGAAGTGCTATAGAATTTGGCAGAAGTACTAAAACTTTTGGTGGAAGCACTAAAATAGTATTGAACTTAGAACAATCAACTATCCTAAAAGCTTTTTGGTGTAAGTGTTAAAACAAAGTGCATAAGTGTTATTGTTTCCATCGAAAGCGCTAAAATTTTTGGTGGAAGGGCTGCAGAATCCCTCGGTTGCGATAAAAGAAAACACACCTATATCCTATACGAACACTTTTTAGAAAAAATGTTAAAATATGGGGTTAGTGCCCCACAATGGGTGCCAAAATGTAAGTGTGGAATAAGTAAACTAAGAACACTTCTTAATAAGACATTATATCAAAGATTCAACAATTAAACTAGTTTAAAGCAAGAATCTACTGAAAGCGTCATATTGTTCCCTATCTCTAAATATTTATCAAGTCACAGGGCTCTCAAATTTGGTAAGCATTGTGACTGTTAAAATACCAATCTAGAGAATGAGATGCTACTAAATGCAATGATGTAATCCTATATGGTGATTTCTAGATGATATGAGAAAGCTACTATAATCTATGCTGACATGAATATGATAAAAGAAAGCTTTAGTAATCTATGATGCAACCATGATATTGATTCTAAAATGCTATGATCACTATTGCTAAATGATTCTATGTTGAATTTCTTGAATGCTAAGATGCTTGATTGATTTTCCTATAGAGTAAGTTTGCACAAAGATGAGGATTCAAGATCCATTTCCTATTTCAGAAGGCTGTATATATAGATTCACGACAACAATTTTGTGAAGGGGCAACACAACAAAGGCCTGGATTCAATTTGAAGAATTCAATGGTGAGAGATGAAGAATCTTGAGTTGATTATGGGAATGGTTTCTCCCCATGAAAAAATCAAGCCAGATGATAGGAAGAATTAGAGGAAGGAGATTGAGATATTGATTCTAATTTGTCTCCAAAGCTTTCCCATGAAATTCCAGTTGAATTAAATTGGATATTTGATGTCTAATTTGGTAGGTTAGTGAATAGAGGAAATTTCCTTTATGCCTTTATTTGAATAATTTGATTTATTCAAATTAGTAAAAGGGAATAAATAATTTAATAAAACAAACTATAGAATTTGTTTGTTAAATAAATATATAGGGGATATGATAATTAAACAACAAAGTATTTAACCTTGTTTAATTAATTAAGATTGAATGATGTGATAATTAAATAACACAAACTATTGAAGTTGTATATTTAATTAAAATTGAAGAATAGGAGAATGAACTATAAATAAATATTTCTATTTATTTATTAAGTAGATGAATTTAATTATGATAATTAAATAAAAGAAAATGAATTTTTTTTATTTAATTAAGATGAAAATAATAAAATAAAGATTGAAGAATTGAAGATGAACTATATAAATAAATATTTCTATTTATTTAATAGTAGATGAAATAAAGGTTAATTAATCAAATAAATCATATTCAATTAATTATATTCTCTAGACCATTTTTAGGTATATACAAGTAATAATATTAGTGGTCAACATGTGATACAAAAAAAAAATACACACAAGAGGACAACAATACAATATACCACAGAAACACCAAGTGATCAAGGCATACAAAAGAGGCAAAGGATTTTAATAGGTCCAAGTCACACTACCAGTGGATCCACAACAAAGGAGTTATTTCCAAGCACTTCCCCACTACCATTTAGTTTGGTTGCAACATCATTAGCAACTGCAAGTACTCCTATTCCTTCACCATTCAAGCATTCCATTTTTCTTGCATCCCTAGGTTTTGATTACATTGAAGAGTTTAAAAATAAATCAAACTTGAATAAAAAAGAAAAGAAGCAACTGATGGAGAGTGTGTCTACTATAACTTCAGAGCCTACAACAACCAATGTATTACCCACATTTGACTCAAATAAAGAAATCATGGAGTACACAATTCTTGTTCCCACAGTTCAAAACAAACCAACAAATCAGATGGCTCGATCTGAATTCTAGGTGAATAATATTCAATTAGGTTATTTTGGACTAAAAAATACTAACAAAATTAATGTATCAAAGAATAACAATGAATTGGTATACATATCATTTCTAAAGCAAGATAGAGAGAAAAAAAGGTTGCAGACTCAAATAGAAAAGTTATAGGTAGACCTAGCAAATGAGAAAGGAAAGAGGAAAGAAATAGATAACAAGAGAAATGGATTAGAAAAAAGAATTAAAAAAATTCCTCTACATCAACAAGCAAAGAGGATAAACAAAATGAGAGAGAAGTGAATGAACTGAAGCAAAGGCTAGATGAGAGCAACAAGAAATATGATGAGGAAAAATCCACTTCAGAAAAATTAAGACTAAGCATTGAGAATGGAAATGCAAAATGGGAACAAAAATTGGAGAAAGAGAGAAAAAGAAATGAAAGATTGGAGGTAGAGCTAAAGGAAGAAAAAAATGAAATTAAGTCTTGCCAAAATAAGTTATCTGCATTTTGTAGAGAAATAATGAGGCATATGAAACAAAAGATATTTGATGAAATAATGCAGAGGATTGATCATTTGTGTGACATGTTTGAATTGATCAAAGCTATTAGAATACATTAGAAGAAGCTCAACAAATATTTAGTGGACAACAAAAATGTGTTGGCATTAAAGAAATCTACAAATCAATTTGAACAAATAGTCTACAAAGCTAGTGAAAATGTTTTGAAATCAAAAGGGATTACTAATCAGCTTGCTAGATCAATGACATTGTCAGCTATCATTGAAAAGTGTTTGAGAATGCATGAAACAAAGGAATATTTGCATTTGGTTGTAGACAAGATGAAGAAGGTGGATGAAAAGGTAAGGAACTTCACAAAACTTGGTTTTCTAGAGGCTTTTGACACAAATGAGCGATTCAATGGAAATAATTATTTCAGAAAGAAGATGGAGGGTGCAAGGAAGATTGATTTGGACCAGTTTCCTCAGAACCTAGATGTGGTGAACTATTTGGATTCCATCAAACCATTGCTAACCTTGAATGCAAAATTTACTAAAGAATCCAAGACAGGTTCCAATTTCAATCATGAATTGTTAACAAATCTTCAAGTCAAACAACATCAGTTAGAACAAATGACAATTCCACCACCTGAATAGTGGAGGTTGCTAGAAAAGGTGATACAATGATTTTATTTTTGATAATATGAGTTTCCAAGTTCCAACTCAGCTTTGTGTAGAGTTTTCTTTGAGAAATATTTTGCATTTCCAATGCCTCTATGTATTCCTTCATGGGAAAATCAATAAAAAACTCAAATTCAGACTTCAGTAATGTGTTGATGTTCAATTATCTATATTATTTATTTTATAATTTGAAGAAAAATTTTAGTAGTGGTTTCAACTACTAGATACATATTAAATGATTGATGATGTTCATTGTTGTATATGCTACTAGTACTATTTTTAATATGTTATTAAGCATTGAGTTTAGTGATGAATCACTGAGTACATGTTCAAGTTTTACTTTTAACACAATTAAAATATGAACTATAAGGTGATTTTAATTCCAGGCATCCATCATCTTAGTGAAATTGCAAAACAATTCACACATCAATACTCAAACTCCATGACTACTTATCAGATCCACTAAAAATTTATATGAATTCATGCTTTAATCAAGGAACTTTAATTGGTTCATTAAACTAGAGCTATAATTAAAACATAGATCAACGCATAATGACAAAGAAGATTAATGAAAGATCATTGATCAAATTTCATTAATAATTCATGTAAAATGTTACAGCTGGAGAGATGATAGACTCAAAATAAGGGAGCAAAACAAGCTTCAGATCGAGATGTACACATGTCACACTTTCATTTGACAGATTATACTGGTCATTTCCTTAAGAAATGGTTACAACAAACCAAATTCTATTCTCATGAGAAATCATCCACTCCCTAGTTACAACATGACTTGAACTAGTTGGTCCTTGAGACCTTAATATCCACTTGTTGTTTCCATAATGCTAGCTTTGTTTCAAGTTTAGCAACCTTTTGTTGACTCTTATTATATTCATCAATAAGCTCATTATACTTACTTATTTTTATCCGTGACTTTTAAACTAGTGCCAACAATTTAAAACTTCCCCTCCTTTGGTCTTTTGGGTCTTTTACCTTATTCATTTTCAATGCCTTGTTGTTTATTTCTCTTGGTGAATCCTCCAAGTCACAGTTTTTGTGTTTTTCCTAACCTTAGTCACTAGTCCTTCAAGTTTTATAACCTTTTCATAGAGTTCTAAATTCTCATAACTTCCCAATTCCCTGACTTGGTTCACTTTGTAGAGTTGCAAGCCTTTGTTGGTCATCTTTGTAGTCGGTGAGTCGAAGGTTTCCAAAACTTTAAACTTCCGACTTTGGTTCTAAGGTTCCAAGTTTTTGTGACCATGCGACATTATGGACTTATCTTGGCTTTCAAAGGCACCATACTTTCATTGAATGTTATGTACATACTAACCTTGAGTTGTCTTTCCAGGAATTTAAAAAAGCATGCAAGTTTAAAGGTTATCTTTTCGAGGAATGAAATTGAATTTTGCATTTAATGCACGTCCTACCAAAATAATGACATAAGTGGGTGTCAAAGTTTTACTAAGTCATTTAGCTTTCATTCTTATTCTTTTCCAATGCTAGTACATCTCAAGTGCAAACATCCTATTTTCGCAAATTTGTGCTCATGCAGAGTGGAATTTAAAATCACTAGTCTCGCATGAGGGACACTAGAATTGGGCACCTCAATTTGGAGGAGTTTTTGGTGCGCCTGAAGCAAAGTAAGAGAACACCACTAGAAGATAAAGTTCTATAGAGTGGTTTGGCACATGCATGAGTTTTTCTTGAGGTTGTACAAAGCATCGACCTGGTGATTGCGTACACAAGGGGCTACAATACAGAGACTCAGGAAATTAGACTTGTGGATGGGTTAGTCATTGCAAGAATTACTCCTGAAGTCGTTTCCCACGCATTAAGCATTCTAGAGAGGGAAAATATAGAGGAAATGTCTATAGCTATTGGTGAAAAGTTTTTCAGAATGAATGAGGAATGGTGCAAAAATTCCATTGCGAAGAATTGGTTGAAGTCCAAGAAAAAGGGTAAGTCTCAGTTTCCCTCAAAGCTTAAAAGGCTTCATTTTAAGGATGAAATTTCAAATGCTATCACCTTGCTACATCATGTGGTTGGTAATGCATATTTAGACTCTTTTGAATTTTGGATGTGTTGTTTTATTCTGCTAATTTGTAGTGAAAATAAATTCATTGACTGGGCTGAGATTATTAGTTATCATTTAAATAAGCAATTGATAATTTTTTGGAAAACTGTTTCCTTCCACATGTGCTCATACCTGGTTTACATTCTAGCTAGTCAAGAGGTTGTTTGGGCAAGGCTGTAATTGCAAAGGTCTCCAACATCAGACACACCTGCGTATAGAAGTTTTCCTTAACTCACTAAGGAGGTTGGAATGAGGAATTTCTACTGCATTAATGATGCATTTTTTATGGAAATTGTGAGAAGAATTGATGGAAAACCTGAGCTTCGGGTTTCACCTCAAGCAGCTGCTCTATTATTGAGGTTTGGAAGTTTCTACATTCAATTCAATAGATTTACTTATCTTAGAATTGGAGGTTTTGAGGAGGCTCCATTGAAATTGCTAGTTCAATAGATTTATCAGTAGATGGCCGTTGTAAATGTTAAATATTTAAACATGGGAAAGAAGATGTATGATTTTCCTTTGTCCATGCCTTCATTTTCTTGCAAAAGTAATAATATTGATAGAGGTGTGGAGAAAGTCCTGAATGAATTCAATTTTTAGAGTTTTCCCATGAGAACTAATTTTGATAGCAAGGGTTATGTTAAGCAAAATTTGTATCGAGTTGGCAGCTATGAACATCACCTTGATATTGAAGAATTTTGGGAAGACTGTATAGATGAAGGTGAGCTATATAGAAGAAATTTCATGATATTGACCCTAAGGTAAATACAAGATTTTGGTACTTTTTTCAATATTCTAGAAGTGGAACCCTAAAATTTTCATTATCCTACGGTTCCATGGTCAAGCTTGTGATTGATTATGCCTTGTTATCACTTGTGTTTAGGGTTTTGTGGTTTCCATTCATTTATACCCTTAATCCTCCTATCGGCTTATGTTTCCTCAATGACTGGCTGCATCACGTGACCAGTTACTTAAATGGCACCTTATGGTCCTCACTATCATTGTTTTAACTGGCCCCAACATTTTGGTCACTCGTCAAACCTAGAAGGTCCCCATTTTAAGAACAACTTATGCCCATGTGCTTCCTAGCATCACTTAAGTTTACTGTTGGTAGTCCATCACTCATCGTGTGTTCATTTGAAGCCACTTGTGTTCATTCTGCAACAAGTGATGCACTAACTTTCCTTTTGTGTTGGATCCTCTCCCATCGTGTGTTGCATTCACACTATCGAAAGGTAAACCCGTGATGAATGATGTGGCTAAGTTTTTAACCCATCGCTAGCCTTACTACTATCACTGGTTATCTTGTGCATTCTGAAAGGGAACCTACAACCACTGATGGGTTGAGTTAATTCACATCGTGTGGGCTCAGTGCATCATGTGTTGAGGTTGCTCGAAGAAAGGTAAACAAGCGATGAGCGATGGGATTTGAATCTGCAGCCAAGATCCTTCTACGATTAAAATCAACAGTCAATATCTCATCGTTGGCTTCACAACCATTGCTTGATGATGTCCCAAAGAAAAATTGGAAGACGTGATGGGTGATGGGGTTGGTTTTTTGGCTAAGCTCATCAAGATCAGCAACGAGCAAGTTGAGGATGATGGAGTTTAGATACAGATGGGTACATGGCAGTTTTAAAGCACTTCATTGCTATTTCTAAGTATGGGCATAAAATAAAGTGGAAATTCTTAATGATCCTCATTGATCGAGTTTTAAATCCTAAATGATTGATGACTAAGATTCAACATGCAATGACTGATTTTCTTCTCATGCAAGTGAGCTAGGGTGGCCATTAAATGCAAATCACCTATAATTCCCTTATTTAATGAAGATTTCCTATAGTTAGTTTGATCATCTACAATTATGAAGGAACATAAATGATTACTGCAGGTACTAGAGGAGTGAATTCTAAGTTTTGAACGAGGTATTGAAGAGGTGGTTGTGTGATATCTTTTGGTATGTGAGTGTGTGTGCATGTAGTATTGTTGTAGCTCACTTGTACTCTATGTCATTTTGCCTGGTGCTCTTAGTGTTTTCATTTCTATGTGATATCTTCCAATCGTGGATAGTGTTTTTCTTACAAAATTGGCTCTGGTTAGTGTTGTACTCTGGGAAAAATGGGTGAGCCCAATACTCCAATCACACCAATTAGAAGGCCTAGTAGGATGAGTATACAGGAACCTCTAGTGTATGTTCCTGTTGCTAAACCTAGTACAACGAAAGTTCCAACTATTCCAAAAGGGAAGAGGAGCATTCAAATGAAGGCTGAGAAAATTACTGTCAAGAGTACTTACAATCTTAGAAATAGGACTAGTTCAGAAGAATTAGTTGAGTTTAAAGGAAAAGGGCATGTTGAGTTTGCGAAAGAATTAATGAGGAAAAGTAAGGGTCCTTGGGTCTATTCAAGGAAGCCTAGTGTTCATGTTGTGATTTTTGATAGTTCTTCAAGTGAGGAAGGAGGAGTTAGCCCTGATTCTGGCCATTTTCCTATTTCCCTTATGCCCTATGATGATTTGGATGATGAGGTGATTGTTGCAACTCCAATTTCTATCATGAAGCTAGGTGAAGGTGTTTATTCAGCCGCTGACAAGGCTGGGTAGCACCTATGTTCTCCTATTGCATGGTGTGTGGTCTTTTGGACTTTTGTGGTGATTCAATTTTCCTGCAATTGGTTCATTGGTTTGTGCCATTGGTACTAATGGTGACCTCCTCAGTGTTGGTGAATGTGATGATTTTGATAGCAACCTTTTGGAAGGCTTGCATGCTCTTCTTCAAACAATTACTTGGCACTCTTTTTTCCTTTTTCTTTTGTAGTTGTTAAAGAATGATTAAATATAATGGTTTGGTAACTGACCCAAATGAAATGAAATTAATTTTAAAATAATTTTGAAATGTAACTATAATGATCCTGATGCTTGTTGCTCCCTTCATTTATAAAGGGGATTTCAAGGCTCATTACAGGGGTCAAAATTTTGAGTCTAGGATGGTCTGGGTAGAATTCAAGCACATAAAAATATAATGCAGAAGGCTTGATGAATATGTTGGTTAATCATCTCAGGATAGGTCTTATATGTAATATTTTGAAATCGTTCTACATGAATGACTTATATCGAAACAAAATCTAAATTCTAAAGCATATACTCTCCTTTGTACACTTTTGTAGATTATGAATGAGATTATCAAGGATCTTTTCATTTGTCATCAATGGTTTAATTGAATGTATAGCTCTGTTTCTTTGCTTTAGCTCAAAGGGTTAATTAAATTCTTAAGGGGAGTTAGGTTTGTAAAAATTTGCAAAGGATCTAATAATAAGTCATGTTTTGGATATTGTGAGTTTTTGTATTGCAAGGCTTTACAAAAATAGTTCATCTACTTCAGAATAAAATCATTTGTGTATTACTAAGTATTTCATATTTGACTCCATTTATCTAATTGATGAGACACTAGTATGTTTATCAAGAATTCGTGCAATCAAATGAATAAGCAATATACCTAGCCATAGGTTCAAAATAAGAACAATATTCATTAAAATTATGTCAATTTTGAAGCCCAAGTTTAAAATACATCCTTGTTCCTAACAAATGAACAATTCTTTACTTAAAGATCAGTCGAATCCTTAATGATTTTTTTTATTTTCTTGTATTAGGAACCCATTTGTGTAGAAGTGTTCTCCATTTTAACAAAATTAAAATGAACACAATTGGGAAATACCCTCCCTGGTCCCACAGAACCTAAAGTACAAGAGTAAAGATGTTATAATTCTTTACTCATGTTGGCCACTAGCCTAGCGATGTCTTGAACATAAGGGTTGGCTACCCTTTAGAGAATTCTAGGGTTCAGCTGGAAAAGACACCAATAGAGTTGGTGGCTCTGCTAGGGAAAATTTCCATTCTCTAGTCATAGATTGTTGTATCACAGAGTCAAATCTTGTGATAAATCTGAACATCTTGTTCAAATATCATAGAATTCTTGATCCTGGTGAAGGATTCAATTGCAGCAAAGCTCGAAGGATCAAGTGACTCCAATGTTGAAGCAAACCCAAAATGTGATTTATTTTGAAGACACTTCATCTTATTTGAAGTATAATCCCCTGTGAAGAGAGGTGGTGACTCTAACTCAAAGAACTTGATAAAGAATATAACAAAGCTTCAGATCTATAAGTTTCAAAATCAAGAGTAAACAACTGCTCTAAAAATCCAAGTATTCTCATGAATCTGAAGAGAATATTATCATATTTATAAGTAATTTGTGGGAATTCTCAAGATATTTGATATGAATGATTCCCTATTAGGTGAATTGGCACTAGATGAGGGAACAATAGTGGTAATTTAGCATGCCTTTTGAATGTAAATTTAAATTAGTGCATTATCATAAAGAAGCATGATGGCTTGTAAGATCTTAAGTAAAATAGAAAGGAGTTTTTATTGTAAAGGATTAAGATCTTAATTGAAAAGGGACTTGAATTTCCTTTTGATAAAATCTAACAAGGTTTATATAAGGTAGTATAAGAATCCCGATCAAGTTGTACATCTGAACATAGACTTGAATGCGATAACACATGATGAGCACCCTTTGTCACATCAGAGGAGTTTTATTACTGAAAGGTATAGAGCCATAGATTTTAGTAATATTTGTGGTTTTCCAAATGTTGTACCACCTAAGATTAGGGATAAAATACCAAATTTCAATGGAGAAAAGTTTGAATCAACAAGTAGACATTTGCAAGAGTTTGGGGATTTGATGGGAGATTATGAATTGGATTTTGAGGATGTGATCATGAAATTGCTTGTTGAATCCCTGAAGGGAGATGCAAGAGATTGGTTCTCTTTTCTACCAACATATTTTATACATTCATGGATTGAATTCAAAATGGCATTCATGGAACAATTTGGTGAAAGAGTAAATCCAAATGTAGTTAGGAAAAACTTCATGGAGATCCATAAAAGTGGAGAAGAGTTGATCCTTTCCTTCAAGCTTAGATTCACAAAAGCTATAAGAGATATTCTAGAAATTATAAGACTAAATAATGTTGAATGTTTGGTCATGTACATTGGTGAATTTGATAACAAAATTAGTTACCTGTTAAGGGATAAAGAGCCCACAACATTACATCAAGCATATAAAAATGCCATGGATATTGAGAACAATTTGAAGTACTCAATTATGAAAGGACATATGACTGCTAATATGGGTGGAACAAGTACATTTCATATAGATAGGAAAGATGCATCAAGTAGTAAAAAAATTTGTCAGGGTGAAAGTATCCTTGATGTTGCTCTCTTCCCATCACCACAAGATGAAAACCTTAGCCATATCCCACCTGTGTATCAACAAAATTCAAGAAAAATGGATCAAGAGCTTCTTGTTAGAAGATTTTTTGAAATAAAGAGACATGTAGGAGAATCACCCTATGAATTATTTTTAAGATTCTTGGATGCTTTGATAGAAGTCCCCAAAAATTTCAAGCCTAAGGATTCAATGTGCATTGATTTGTTTTGCGAGATTTATGAATCTGGGTTGAGTACTTTGCCTAACGAATTTAAGTCCCACAAATTTGATCAAGTACTTAATTGGATAAATGTTGTGGAATCAACCAAATGTGGTTATGCATAAAATATGGATTCCCAAGATGGAGACAAAAAATATTCTCTTGTGAAGGAGCAAAAGACAAAGCAATTAAGTGAAAAGAATATTTTAGAAGATGAACATTGTGATCAACTCACAAGTAACACATGTACACAACAACATAATAGTGATGAAGGAAAAGATACATGGGATGATAACAAAGTAAATATGCATGAATGCTTCTCTTGTGACATCTCAGATGGTGGAGAGGTAAATGAGATACAAAGTATTATTCCATGTCATGTTTTGATCAATGAAAATAATTCCCATGTTGTTGATATTCCATTGCAAATCATTGATCATGACCTTGAAAGTGCAACCTTAAGCATTCACTTTGAAAATTTTGAACATGGTCTATGTAGTGATGATTTTTCTTGTGAAGAAGATCATGATGAAGTTGAGGTTTCTGATTGCTTCTCAAAAGATTGCAATTGCTCTTTTGAGGATGATTTAGAAGCATATTCCTCACATGAAGGATGTAATGATATAAATGCTCATGATGTCACTTGTCCAGAAGTGAAGGAAAAAATTGTAGATGATGCATACCTAGAATGTAATTCAAGATTTCTATCAGTGGAGCATGTTAACTATGTGAGTGATGAGGAATTTGAAGATAAAAATGTGTGTGTTCAGTATGTTGATCCTGAGTATAAGGCTAAATATGATAAAGATGTTGATGAACATGCTTATGACCCTATTGCTCATGATTGTTTATTTGAAGTAGATATGGAGATGTCAGCTACACATGAAGAGGATGATGATGTACTCATAAATGAAAGAAAGGTTTCCTTATTGAATGATTAGAGGCACATCATGACAAGCACATGGATCTTGAATCAACATCATTACTAATTGATAATATTGAATGGCTTGCTGATTTATTTGATAATGAATTTTTAGAATGTGAGTCAAAGATGTCAACCATTGATGATGTGAATGAAATTGAGAATATATTTGTATGATATTCTAGTAATTATAATGATTTTGAATATAATAATGATATGGAATATTTAGACCTTCGTGCTAAGGAGGTAGAGGTTTTCATGACAACAATGAAGCTGTGGCAGAACCCCTTATACGATGAAACCTTACTAGTATGTAAGATGATAAATGATGATCCTTACTAGTGTAGGAATAATCCACTTTTTGTTGAAAATCCTAATGAGTTCTTCGTAAGTACTACTTATGAATATGAAGGATACAATATAAATGAGAGAACAATTAATAGAGATTAGCCTAATACCAAGGTCTCTGATTCTATCCTTGAGGAAGGTAACTTTGATTCAACAATTACTTAGTCACATGAAAGATGTAGTGGTGCAAGTATTTGTGAAGTCATTTTCCCACATGTGAATGAGAAAATTGTATCTAACAATTACCAAGGGTGTAACTTAGATGTGTTGATAATTGAATGTAATAGTTGTTGACACGGTGAAGAACTTGAAGATGCAGATGTTATTGTCTAAGATGACAATACTAAATACAGTGTTGGTATTGATGGAGAAATAGATGAATATACTCATTTTCTTATGGTACCAAGCTGTGTGCTTGAAACAGTGATTGGATTGTCAACCACACATATGCAAGAGGATGATATTGATATTGAAAAAGGAGGGAACCCCTTTTTGAATAATCAATTTATGTACCCGGATAAGTGCATTGGTCCTAAAGAAACATTATTACATATTGATGAGGAGAAACAATTTGATGATTCTTTAGATTATGTTGACATTGCAGGATTGTTTGACCTATGTGAAGAGAAACTTGGGGGTGAAAATAACATGAAGTAGGATGTTGATCAATATGAATGTGCACTTGAATTCTTTACAAAGGCCCCACATCTTTTGGACCTTATCATGGAATTGTTTCCATCTAATGAGGATAACACTCATGCAAAGGAAAATGAAGATACTCCTAAATTTGTACATTTTTTCTCTGACATATTAGGAGAAGTTGGGCCTAGCATACAACAGAGTGTCTATGAAGGATTCCAATATGATATACAAGATGAATATGATGCTAAAACTCATGATCAGGTGGAATATGAAAGTTTTACTTTTCCAGCTCACTTGGATGAGCCTATGGTGCAATAGGTTGATGAATAGGGCAGTTTCATAGCAAGTGGGATTGATGTCAATCATGATGATGTTGGTCATTCAGAAATGCATAATACATATGTTGATCCTTTGATATAAGAATAGGATAATGTATTTGATAGAGGAAATAATTTCTTCTAAGTTTTGGGGGGTCATCAGGTCTCCAATTTGGAGAATGAAGCCAAAGAAAGCATAAGAGAAGGTATAACAAGGGCTTCTGGGATTGGAAATAAAAGTTTCATTTTGTATCCCTATAATTGATGTACATGATTTATTGTTTTGGTCCCTGGTTTTTATGCCTTTCTATTGGTCCGCTTCTACTTGAGATTCTAGATTCTTTCTATGTCTACAAGATACATACATCCCCACTCAGAGTCACTGGTGGAACCCTAAAATTTTCATTGTCCTACTAGTTCCATGGTCAAGCTTGTGATTTATTATGCCTTGTTATCACTAGAGTTTAGGGTTTTTGGTTTCCATTTATTTATACCCTTAATCCTCCTATCGGCTTATGTTTCCTCATCGACTGGCTACATTAGGTAATCGGTTACATAAGTGGAACCTTATGGTCCTCGCTATCATTGTTTTAACTGGCCCCAACATTTTGGTCACTCGTCGAACCTAGAAGGTCCCCCTTTTAAGAACAAATTATGCCCATGTGCTTCCTAGCATCACTTAAGTCTACCACTGTCAGTCCATCACTCATTGTGTGCTCATTTGAAGCCACTCGTGTTCATCTTGTGACAAGTGATGCACTAAATTTTCTTTCATGCTAGATCCTTACCCATTGTTTGTTGCATTCACACCACCGAAAGGTAACCCATGATGAGCGATGCGGTTAATTTTTTAACCCATTGCTAGCCTTACTACTATCGCTGGTTGTCTTGTGCATTTTGAAAGGGAACCCATGACCACTAAAGGGTTGAGTTACTTTCCATTGCGTGGTATCAGTGTATCACATGTTGAGGTTGCTCAAAGAAAGGTAAATGAGCGATGAGTGATGGGATTTGAATCTCCAGCCAAGATCCTTCTACAATTAAAATCAACAGTCAATATCTCATTGCTAGCTTCACAACCATTGCTTGATGACGTCCCAAAGAAAAATTGGAAGACACAATGGGTGATGGGGTTTGTTTTTTGGCTAAGCTCATCAAGATCAATGACGAGAAAGTTGAGGATAATGGAGTTGGGATACAGATGGGTACATGGAAATTTTAGAGCACTTCATCATTGTTTCTAAGTACGGGCATAAAAGCAAGTGGTGATCCTTAATGAGCCTCATTGATCAAGTTTTAAATCCTAAATGATCAATGACTAAGATTCAA
This sequence comes from Sequoia sempervirens, assembly GCA_007258455.2. Classification (NCBI taxonomy): domain Eukaryota; kingdom Viridiplantae; phylum Streptophyta; class Pinopsida; order Cupressales; family Cupressaceae; genus Sequoia; species Sequoia sempervirens. Next base: position 547,552,401 of record VDFB02047230.1, read on the forward strand.
TATGCAACAACTGATTTTCTACTCACACGAGTGAGCCAAGGTGGCCATTAAATGCAACTCACCTCTAATTCCCTTATTTAATGAAGATTTCCTATAGTTAGTTTTATCATCTATAATTATGAAGTCACATAAATGATTGTTGTAGGTACTAGAGGAGTGAATTTTGAGTTTTGAACAAGGTATTGCAGAGGTGGTTGTGTGATATCTTTTGGTAAGCGAGTGTGCGTACATGTAGTATTGTTGTTGTAGCTCACTTATAATATTTGTCATTTGGCTTGTTGCTCTTGGGGTTTTCATTTTTGTGTGATATCATACAGTCGTGGCTAGTGTTTTTCTTGCAAAATTGGCTCTAGTTAGTGTTGTACTCTCAGAAAAATGGGTGAGCCTAGTACTTCAGTCACACCAATTAGAAGGTCTAGGAGGTTGAGTATGCAGGAACCTCTAGTGTATGTGCTTGTTGCTAAACCTAGTACAATAGAAGTTCCAACTATTCCAAAATGTGAGAGGAGTATCCAAAAGAAGGTTGAGAAAATTATTGTCAAGAGTACTTACAATATTAGAAATAGGAGTAGTTCAGAAGAATTAGTCAAGTTTAAAGGAAAAGGTCCTGATGAGTTTTTGAAAGAATTAACGAGGCAAAGTAAGGGTCCTTAGGTCTATTCAAGGAAGCCTAGTGTTCTTGTTGTGATTTCTAATAGTTCTTCAAGTGAGGAAGGAGGAGTCGGCCCTGATTCTAGCCATTTTCCTATTTCGCTTGTGCCCTATGATGATCTGGATGATGAGGTGATTGTCACAACTCCAATTTATGTCATGAAGCCAGGTGAAGGTGTCTATTCAACTACTGACAAGGCTGGGTAGCACCCATGTTCTCCTACTAAATGGTGTGCAGTCTTTTGGACTTTTGTGGTGATTCGGTCTTCTTGTGGCTAGTTCGTTGGTTTGCGCTATTGGTACTGATGGTGACCTCCCCAGTGTTGGTGAATGTGTTGATTTTGATAACAACCTTTTAGAAGGATTGTGTGTGCTTCTCTTACCAATTGCTTGGCACTCTTTTTTCCTTTTAATTTTCCCGTGGTTAAAGAATGATTAAATATAATGGTTCAGAAACTAACCCAAATGAAATGAAATTAATTTTAAATTAATTTTGAAATATAAATATAATGAGTTCGATGCTTGTTGCTCCCTTCATTTATAAAAGGGATTTCAAGGCTCATTACAGGGGTCAAAATTTTGAGTCTAGGATGGTCTGGGTAGAATTCAAGTACATAAAAATATAATGTAGAAGGCTTGATGAATCTGTTGGTTAATCATCTTGGGAATAGGTCTTATATGTAATAGTCTTAAATATTTCTACATGAATGACTGATATCAAAACAAAATCTAAATTCTAAAGCATATACTCTCCTTTGTACACTTTTGCAGATTATGACTGAAATTATCAAGGATCTTTTCATTTTTTATCAATGGTTTAATTGAATGTATAGCTCTGTTTCTTTGCTTTAGCTCAAAGGGTTAATTAAATGCTTAAGGGGAGTCATAGGTTTGTAAAAATTTGCAAAGGATCTAATAAGAAGTCATGTTTTTGGATATTGTGAGTTTTTGTATTGCAAGGCTTTATGAAAATAGTTCATCTACTTCAAAATAAATTCATTAGTGTATTACTGAGTATTTCATATTTGACTCCATTTACCCGATTGATGAGACACTGGTTTGTTCATCAAGAATTTATGCAATCAAATAAATAAGCAATATGCCTAGCCATAGGTTCAAAATAAGAACAATATTCATTAAAATTATGTCAATTATAAAATACAAGTTTGAAACACATCCCCATTCCTAAAAAATAAAAAATTCTTTACTTAAAGATCAGTGGAATCCTTAGTGAATTTTGTTTATTTTCCTATATTAGGAACCCATCTATGTAGAAGTGTTCTCCATTTTAATAGAATTAAAATGAACACAATCGGGAAATACCCTCTTTGGTCCCACAAAACATAAAGTACAGGAGTAAAGACCTTAGAGTTCTTTACTCATTGTGTTGGCCACTAGCCTAGGGATATATTGAACATAAAGGTTGGCTACCCTTTAGAAAATTCTAGGGTTTAGTTGGAAAAAAACACCAATTGATGCACAAGAAGACTCGATGATCATTGATCTCGAATATTGGGCCCCTACTGCTAAGACCTTATATAGAATTAATTGGTGAGAGGATGAAGTTTCAGACTTAATGGTCCTTTCTTTCCCTATTTTGAGAAGAACTTTCAATTGGTTGAGGAGAAAATGGTGCCAAAGTGCAGGTTCTCCCCATGAGCAAAGAGTTTTGCAGAGAAAAGAGGAAGGGATTGTATACGCCTTTGGCATAAATATATCAATTAGAAAGCAGTGAATTAGGCTATCTGGCACTGGCTCACAGTCAGGAGGAGATGGAAAGAAGCCAGAAGACACTAGGGCCAAGCTAAAATCAATTTGTGAATAGGATAGTCTACCCTTGGTACCTAAAAAAAAAGGCTAGTCAAGAAAATCTAGTGCCTATAGACTCTGAGGGAATTTTTCAACAAATAATTGATTATAATTATTTTCCCACATTCTTTGAAGTTCCTCCTTCTCCAGTACAAGATACGTCTATTTCTGTTCAATCAACTGAAAAAAAAGAAAAGAAAATGTAAGTGTTGAAAGTAGAGACACTGGATTAGTGGCATCTTCCCCAACACGGTTAAAGAAAGTAGTCAAGAAGAAAATAAAGAATATTCCTGCAATGACAATTGAAGTAGATATAGTTTCCATGCTACTGCAGGGTTACCAGAAAGCCCAAAAAGGCTAAGAGGATGTGACGAATTGTCACCGATTCCACTACTAGGCATCAACTATTGGAGATTGTTGATCCAAAAAAGGACCTAAATGAAAATGAGATAATGGAAGCTGACTACAAGGTTACACATGTTGATATGGGGCCATCTACTTTAGAAGGTGGTGTATATCATGTTGATTACTTTGTTAATGCATCGATCAAAAGAGAAAAAGAACAAAAAAGGAGAACCTTTAGTTGCAATCTCATATTATTTCTTTAAGAAATTTTATTTCATCAATTATGACTCTGACCACTGAGGAAGCCTCAAGCTCAAATGTTCAAGGTATTTATTTTGACACTGTGCAATGGGTCAGGAAAAAATTAGGTTATGCTAAAGCTACCAACAAATGGATAGAAGGGATTTATTAGGATGGTGTTTTCTACATTAGTAAATTTAGGCAATTCTATGTTAATGTTTCTGATAAAAGAAAGGAACTGGTAGCTAAGCTCTAGCAGATCAGGAGAGAACATGGTAGCACATTTTTGCTTTCAAGGGAAATTGTAGAATTACTCTCCATGGAGCACACTTTTTTAATAAAAGAAAAATTGGTGAATGACCCTAGAGAAATTGATCCTAGTTGGTATGGTTCATTGGAGTGGAAATTGTTAGTATATGAAGATTATATCTAGGAAATCAATAAAGTGTTAGAAAAGTACTTTGACATATTGGTGAATATCAAGGAGAACTTCAATGCTCTTGAAGTGGAACTCATAGATGAGTTTGATAAAAAGGTAGTGGATGTTACAAACATGACGAGGGAATTTAAATAGGTGTATCAGAAAGAAGTAGGTGATCTTGAGACAACAGCTGGAAACTCATTCAAAAAATTGAGTAACTTACAGACCTATATGAGTGCATTTAAGGTGGAAAGTGATAACATCTATGAAATGCTAGTTGAGTCAGACTGTGCACTTTCAAAATGGAGGACAAGGTGCAAATCACCATGACTCCAAGAAGCAAAAAAATCACCGCAATCGTCACCAAGTACTAGGAATACAGGCAAAGAGTAAAGGCACAGGAGGTGTTACTGGAGCAACAAGAGGTGGAAATATTTGGAAGAAAAAGAGTGGTGTTGGGCCTACTGATTAGTTTTTAGTTTTTATGTTATTTTCTTTAATTTGGCTCTCTTGATACTTCAAATAATTTTTATTTTAATTTCTAAAATGGTTTTCTTCAGGAAACTATTATCAAGACAATTTGTTTTACTCATTAGAACAAAAAAAAAATCTGCTATTTTTACTACTTTTCTATTATTTCAATAGAGAAAGACAATGGTGAAGTTCATGCATACGTAATCTTTGAGTTATGGTGTGTGGATTTATTTTTCTTTTGCTAAGTAGTTTTCTAGTGGATTATCTATTATTGGAATGATAGATTTTTTGTTAGTTTCATTACTGTGGAATGTTTATCTGTGAATAAATATTTTATGGTGATGGATGCATAAGGATTTCTCAGTATAATTTAGGTGATTTGGTAGTTTAAGCTTTTATTGTTTAAGTTGTGTGGATTCCTTTACATGTTATTTATGTTGAACTGTTAGCTTCTGTTAGCTTATAAGTTATGGATGTTGAACTGTTAGCTTATGTTAAAGGAATGGATTAATATTCCTTTCAGTTATTTATCATTTTCTAGTGGATTGTCTATTATTGGAATGATAGATTTTTTGGATAGTTTCATTGCTGTGGAATGTTTATCTATGAATAAATATTTTATGGTGATGGATGTGTAAGGATTTCTTAGTATAATTTAGGTGATTTAGTAGTTTAAGCATTTATTGTTTAAGTTGGGTGAATTCCTTTATAAGTTATTTATGTTGAACTGTTAGCTTCTATTAGCTTATAGCTTATAAGTTATGGATGTTGAAATGTTAGCTTTTGTTCAAGGAATGGATTAATAATATTCCTTTCAGTACCAAATATTGTGTGAATGGAAATGCAATAGGAGT
>VDFB02047230.1:547557294-547598756 GCA_007258455.2 Sequoia sempervirens
AAGTGATGCACTAAATTTCCTTCCATGTTGGATCCTCGCCCATCGTGTGTTGCATTCACACTACTGAAAGGTAACCTGTGATGAATGATGCAACTAAGTTTTTAACCCATTGCTAGCCTTACTACTATCGCCAATTGTCTTGTGCATTCTGAAAGGGAACCCACAACTACTGATGGGTTGAGTTACTTCACATCATGTGGGCTCAGTGCATCGTGTGTGGAGGTTGCTCAAAGAAAGGAAAATGAGCAATGAGCGATGGGATTTGAATCTGCAGCCAGGATCCTTCTGTGATTAAAATCAACGGTCGATATCTCATTGTTGGCTTCAAAACCATCACTTGATGATGTCCCAAAGGAAAATTGGAAGACGCGATGGGTGATGGGGTTGGTTTTCTGGCTAAGCTCATCAAGATCAACAACGAGCAAGTTGAGAATGATGGAGTTCAGATACAGATGGGTACATGGTAGTTTTAAAGCACTTCATCGCTATTTCTAAGTACGAGCATAAAATAAAGTGGAAATCCTTAATGAGCCTCATTTATCAAGTTTTAAATCCTAAACAATCGACGACTAAGATTCAACATGCAACGATTGATTTTTTGCTCATGTGAGTGAGCCAGGGTGGCCATTAAATGCAACTCGCCTCTAATTCCCTTATTTAATGAAGATTTCCTATAGTTAGTTTGATCATGTACAATTATGAAGGCACATAAATGATTACAACAGGTACTAGAGGAGTGAATTTTGAGTTTTGAATGAGGTATTGAAGAGGTGGCTATGTGATATCTTTTGGTATGTGAGTGTGTGCATGTAGTATTGTTGTAGCTCACTTGTACTTTGTGTTGTTTGGCCCGATGCTCTTGGGGTTTTCATTTCTGTGTGATATCTTCTAGTCGTGGCTAGTGTTTTTCTTGCAAAATTGGCTCTGGTTAGTGTTTTACTTTGGGAAAAATGGGTGAGCCCAGTACTCCAGTCACACCAGTTAGAAGGCCTAGGAGGGTGAGTATGTAGGAACCTCTAGTGTATGTTCCTATTGCTAAACCTAGTACAATGGAAGTTCCAACTATTCCAAAAGGGAAGAGGAGTATTCAAATGAAGGTTTAGAAAATTACTATCAAGAGTACTTACAATCTTAGAAATAGGACTAGTTCAGAAGAATTAGTCAAGTTTAAAGGAAAAGGGCCTGTTGAGTTTGTGGAAGAATTAACAAGGAAAAGTAAGGGTCCTCAAGTCTATTCAAGGAAGCCTAGTGTTCATGTTGTGATTTCTGATAGTTCTTCAAGTGAGGAAGGAGGAGTCACCCTTGATTATGGCCATTGTCCTATTTCCCTTATGCCCTATGATGATTTGGATGATGAGGTGATTGTTGCAACTATAATTTCTATCATAAAGCTAGGTGAAGGTATCTATTCAACCGCTAACAAGGCCGAGTAGCACCCGTGTTCTCCTACTGAATGGTGTGCAGTATTTTTGGACTTTTTTGGTGATTCGGTTTTCCTGTTACTGGTTCGTTGGTTTGTGCATTGGTACTAATGGTGACCTACTCGGTGTTGGTGAATGTGCTGATTTTGATAGCAACCTTTTGGAAGGCTTGCATGCTCTTCTTCAAACAATTACTTGGTGCTCTTTTTTCCTTTTTCTTTTCTCATGGTTAAAGAATGATTAAATATAATGGTTTGGGAACTGACCCAAATGAAATGAAATTAATTTTAAAATAATTTTGAAATGTAATTGTAATGAGCCTGATGCTTGTTGCTCCCTTCATTTATAAAAGGGATTTCAAGGCTCATTACAGGGGTCAAAATTTTGAGTCTAGGATGGTCTAGGTAGAATTCAAGCACATAAAAATATAATGCAAAAGGCTTGATGAATTTGGTGGTTAATATTCTCAGGAATAGGTATTATATGTAATATTTTGAAATAGTTCTACATGAATGACTTATATCGAAAGAAAATCTAAATTCTAAAGCATATACTCTCCTTTGTACACTTTTGCAGATTATGAATGAAATTATCAAGGATCTTTTCATTTGTCATCAATGGTTTAATTGAATGTATGGCTTTGTTTCTTTGCTTTAGCTCAAAGGGTTAATTAAATTCTTAAGGGCAGTTAGGTTTGTAAAAATTTGCAAAGGATCTGATAAGAAGTCATGTTTTGGATATTGTGAGTTTTTGTATTGCAAGGATTTACAAAAATAGTTCCATCTACTTTAGAATAAAATCATTTGTGTATTACTAAGTATTTCATATTTAACTCCATTTACCCGATTGATGAGACACTGGTATGTTTATCAAGAATTTGTGCAATCAAATGAATAAGAAATATGTCTAGCCATAGGTTCAAAATAAGAACAATATTCATTAAAATTATGTCAATTCTAAAATGCAAGTTTGAAATACATCCATGTTCCTAACAAATGAACAATTCTTTACTTAAAGATCAGCCAAATCCTTAGTGAATTTTGTTTATTTGCTTGTATTAGGAACCCATCTATGTAGAAGTGTTCTCCATTTTAACAAATTAAAATGAACACAATTGGGAAATACCCTCCCTGGTCGCACAAAACCTAAAGTGTAGGAGTAAAGACCTTATAATTCTTTACTCATGTTGGCCACTAGCCTAGGGATGTCTTGAACATAAGGATTGGCTACCATTTAGAGAATTCTAGGGTTCAGCTGGAAAAGACACCAATAGAATTGGTGACTCTGTTGGGGAAAATTTCCATTCTCCAGTCACAAATTGTTGTATCACAGAGTCAAATGTTGTGATAAATTTGAACATCTTGTTAAAAAATCGTAGAATTCTTGAACTTGGTGAAGGATTCAATTGTAGCAAAGCTCGAAGGATCAGGTAACTCTGATGTTGAAGCAAACCCAGAATGTGATCTATTTGAAGACACTTCATCTTATTTGAAGTATAATCCTCTGTGAAGAGAGGTGGCGACTCTGAATCAAAGAACTTGATAAAGAATATAAAAAAGCTTCAGATCTACAAGTTTCAAAATTGAGGGTGAACAACTGCTCTAAAATTCTAGGTATTCCCATGAATCTGAAGAAAATATTATCATATTTATAAGTAATTTGTGGGAATTTTCAAGATATTTGATATGAATGATTCCCTATTAGGTGAATTGGCACTAGATGAGGGAACAATAGTGGTAATTTAGCATGCCTTTTGAATGTAAATTTAAATTAGTGCATTATCATAAAGAAGCATGTTGGCTTGTAAGATCTGAAGTAAAATAGAAAGGAGTTTTTATTGTAAAGGCTTAAGATCATAATTGAAAAGGGACTTGAATTTCCTTTTGATAAAATATGACAAGGTTTATAGAAGGTAGTATAAGAAGCCTAGTCAAGTTGTACATATGAACGTAGACTTGAAGGCAATAACACATGATGTGAGCCCTTTGTCACATTAGAGGATTTTTAGTACTGAAAGGTATAGAGCCATAGATTTCAGTAATATTTGCGGTTTCCAAATGTTGTACCACCTAAGATCAGGGATAAAATACCAAAGTTCAATGGAGCAAAGTCTAAATCAACAAGTAGACATTTGCAGGAGTTTGGGGATTTAATGGGAGATTATGAATTGGATTTTGAGGATGTGATCATGAAATTGCTTGTTCAATCCCTAAAGGGAGATGCAAGAGATTGGTTCTCTTTTCTACCAACATCTTTTATACATTCATGGATTGAATTCAAAATGACATTCATGGAACAATTTGGTGAAAGAGTAAATCCAAATGTAGTTAGGAAAAACTTCATGGAGATCCATAAAAGTGGAGAAGAGTTGATCCTTTCCTTCAAGCTTAGATTCACAAAAGCTATAAGAGATATTCTAGAAATTATAAGACTAAATAATGTTGAATGTTTGGTCATGTACATTGGTGAATTTGATAACAAAATTAGTTACCTGTTAAGGGATAAAGAGCCCACAACATTACATCAAGCATATAAAAATGCCATGGATATTGAGAACAATTTGAAGTACTCAATTATGAAAGGACATATGACTGCTAATATGGGTGGAACAAGTACATTTCATATAGATAGGAAAGATGCATCAAGTAGTAAAAAAATTTGTCAGGGTGAAAGTATCCTTGATGTTGCTCTCTTCCCATCACCACAAGATGAAAACCTTAGCCATATCCCACCTGTGTATCAACAAAATTCAAGAAAAATGGATCAAGAGCTTCTTGTTAGAAGATTTTTTGAAATAAAGAGACATGTAGGAGAATCACCCTATGAATTATTTTTAAGATTCTTGGATGCTTTGATAGAAGTCCCCAAAAATTTCAAGCCTAAGGATTCAATGTGCATTGATTTGTTTTGCGAGATTTATGAATCTGGGTTGAGTACTTTGCCTAACGAATTTAAGTCCCACAAATTTGATCAAGTACTTAATTGGATAAATGTTGTGGAATCAACCAAATGTGGTTATGCATAAAATATGGATTCCCAAGATGGAGACAAAAAATATTCTCTTGTGAAGGAGCAAAAGACAAAGCAATTAAGTGAAAAGAATATTTTAGAAGATGAACATTGTGATCAACTCACAAGTAACACATGTACACAACAACATAATAGTGATGAAGGAAAAGATACATGGGATGATAACAAAGTAAATATGCATGAATGCTTCTCTTGTGACATCTCAGATGGTGGAGAGGTAAATGAGATACAAAGTATTATTCCATGTCATGTTTTGATCAATGAAAATAATTCCCATGTTGTTGATATTCCATTGCAAATCATTGATCATGACCTTGAAAGTGCAACCTTAAGCATTCACTTTGAAAATTTTGAACATGGTCTATGTAGTGATGATTTTTCTTGTGAAGAAGATCATGATGAAGTTGAGGTTTCTGATTGCTTCTCAAAAGATTGCAATTGCTCTTTTGAGGATGATTTAGAAGCATATTCCTCACATGAAGGATGTAATGATATAAATGCTCATGATGTCACTTGTCCAGAAGTGAAGGAAAAAATTGTAGATGATGCATACCTAGAATGTAATTCAAGATTTCTATCAGTGGAGCATGTTAACTATGTGAGTGATGAGGAATTTGAAGATAAAAATGTGTGTGTTCAGTATGTTGATCCTGAGTATAAGGCTAAATATGATAAAGATGTTGATGAACATGCTTATGACCCTATTGCTCATGATTGTTTATTTGAAGTAGATATGGAGATGTCAGCTACACATGAAGAGGATGATGATGTACTCATAAATGAAAGAAAGGTTTCCTTATTGAATGATTAGAGGCACATCATGACAAGCACATGGATCTTGAATCAACATCATTACTAATTGATAATATTGAATGGCTTGCTGATTTATTTGATAATGAATTTTTAGAATGTGAGTCAAAGATGTCAACCATTGATGATGTGAATGAAATTGAGAATATATTTGTATGATATTCTAGTAATTATAATGATTTTGAATATAATAATGATATGGAATATTTAGACCTTCGTGCTAAGGAGGTAGAGGTTTTCATGACAACAATGAAGCTGTGGCAGAACCCCTTATACGATGAAACCTTACTAGTATGTAAGATGATAAATGATGATCCTTACTAGTGTAGGAATAATCCACTTTTTGTTGAAAATCCTAATGAGTTCTTCGTAAGTACTACTTATGAATATGAAGGATACAATATAAATGAGAGAACAATTAATAGAGATTAGCCTAATACCAAGGTCTCTGATTCTATCCTTGAGGAAGGTAACTTTGATTCAACAATTACTTAGTCACATGAAAGATGTAGTGGTGCAAGTATTTGTGAAGTCATTTTCCCACATGTGAATGAGAAAATTGTATCTAACAATTACCAAGGGTGTAACTTAGATGTGTTGATAATTGAATGTAATAGTTGTTGACACGGTGAAGAACTTGAAGATGCAGATGTTATTGTCTAAGATGACAATACTAAATACAGTGTTGGTATTGATGGAGAAATAGATGAATATACTCATTTTCTTATGGTACCAAGCTGTGTGCTTGAAACAGTGATTGGATTGTCAACCACACATATGCAAGAGGATGATATTGATATTGAAAAAGGAGGGAACCCCTTTTTGAATAATCAATTTATGTACCCGGATAAGTGCATTGGTCCTAAAGAAACATTATTACATATTGATGAGGAGAAACAATTTGATGATTCTTTAGATTATGTTGACATTGCAGGATTGTTTGACCTATGTGAAGAGAAACTTGGGGGTGAAAATAACATGAAGTAGGATGTTGATCAATATGAATGTGCACTTGAATTCTTTACAAAGGCCCCACATCTTTTGGACCTTATCATGGAATTGTTTCCATCTAATGAGGATAACACTCATGCAAAGGAAAATGAAGATACTCCTAAATTTGTACATTTTTTCTCTGACATATTAGGAGAAGTTGGGCCTAGCATACAACAGAGTGTCTATGAAGGATTCCAATATGATATACAAGATGAATATGATGCTAAAACTCATGATCAGGTGGAATATGAAAGTTTTACTTTTCCAGCTCACTTGGATGAGCCTATGGTGCAATAGGTTGATGAATAGGGCAGTTTCATAGCAAGTGGGATTGATGTCAATCATGATGATGTTGGTCATTCAGAAATGCATAATACATATGTTGATCCTTTGATATAAGAATAGGATAATGTATTTGATAGAGGAAATAATTTCTTCTAAGTTTTGGGGGGTCATCAGGTCTCCAATTTGGAGAATGAAGCCAAAGAAAGCATAAGAGAAGGTATAACAAGGGCTTCTGGGATTGGAAATAAAAGTTTCATTTTGTATCCCTATAATTGATGTACATGATTTATTGTTTTGGTCCCTGGTTTTTATGCCTTTCTATTGGTCCGCTTCTACTTGAGATTCTAGATTCTTTCTATGTCTACAAGATACATACATCCCCACTCAGAGTCACTGGTGGAACCCTAAAATTTTCATTGTCCTACTAGTTCCATGGTCAAGCTTGTGATTTATTATGCCTTGTTATCACTAGAGTTTAGGGTTTTTGGTTTCCATTTATTTATACCCTTAATCCTCCTATCGGCTTATGTTTCCTCATCGACTGGCTACATTAGGTAATCGGTTACATAAGTGGAACCTTATGGTCCTCGCTATCATTGTTTTAACTGGCCCCAACATTTTGGTCACTCGTCGAACCTAGAAGGTCCCCCTTTTAAGAACAAATTATGCCCATGTGCTTCCTAGCATCACTTAAGTCTACCACTGTCAGTCCATCACTCATTGTGTGCTCATTTGAAGCCACTCGTGTTCATCTTGTGACAAGTGATGCACTAAATTTTCTTTCATGCTAGATCCTTACCCATTGTTTGTTGCATTCACACCACCGAAAGGTAACCCATGATGAGCGATGCGGTTAATTTTTTAACCCATTGCTAGCCTTACTACTATCGCTGGTTGTCTTGTGCATTTTGAAAGGGAACCCATGACCACTAAAGGGTTGAGTTACTTTCCATTGCGTGGTATCAGTGTATCACATGTTGAGGTTGCTCAAAGAAAGGTAAATGAGCGATGAGTGATGGGATTTGAATCTCCAGCCAAGATCCTTCTACAATTAAAATCAACAGTCAATATCTCATTGCTAGCTTCACAACCATTGCTTGATGACGTCCCAAAGAAAAATTGGAAGACACAATGGGTGATGGGGTTTGTTTTTTGGCTAAGCTCATCAAGATCAATGACGAGAAAGTTGAGGATAATGGAGTTGGGATACAGATGGGTACATGGAAATTTTAGAGCACTTCATCATTGTTTCTAAGTACGGGCATAAAAGCAAGTGGTGATCCTTAATGAGCCTCATTGATCAAGTTTTAAATCCTAAATGATCAATGACTAAGATTCAATATGCAACAACTGATTTTCTACTCACACGAGTGAGCCAAGGTGGCCATTAAATGCAACTCACCTCTAATTCCCTTATTTAATGAAGATTTCCTATAGTTAGTTTTATCATCTATAATTATGAAGTCACATAAATGATTGTTGTAGGTACTAGAGGAGTGAATTTTGAGTTTTGAACAAGGTATTGCAGAGGTGGTTGTGTGATATCTTTTGGTAAGCGAGTGTGCGTACATGTAGTATTGTTGTTGTAGCTCACTTATAATATTTGTCATTTGGCTTGTTGCTCTTGGGGTTTTCATTTTTGTGTGATATCATACAGTCGTGGCTAGTGTTTTTCTTGCAAAATTGGCTCTAGTTAGTGTTGTACTCTCAGAAAAATGGGTGAGCCTAGTACTTCAGTCACACCAATTAGAAGGTCTAGGAGGTTGAGTATGCAGGAACCTCTAGTGTATGTGCTTGTTGCTAAACCTAGTACAATAGAAGTTCCAACTATTCCAAAATGTGAGAGGAGTATCCAAAAGAAGGTTGAGAAAATTATTGTCAAGAGTACTTACAATATTAGAAATAGGAGTAGTTCAGAAGAATTAGTCAAGTTTAAAGGAAAAGGTCCTGATGAGTTTTTGAAAGAATTAACGAGGCAAAGTAAGGGTCCTTAGGTCTATTCAAGGAAGCCTAGTGTTCTTGTTGTGATTTCTAATAGTTCTTCAAGTGAGGAAGGAGGAGTCGGCCCTGATTCTAGCCATTTTCCTATTTCGCTTGTGCCCTATGATGATCTGGATGATGAGGTGATTGTCACAACTCCAATTTATGTCATGAAGCCAGGTGAAGGTGTCTATTCAACTACTGACAAGGCTGGGTAGCACCCATGTTCTCCTACTAAATGGTGTGCAGTCTTTTGGACTTTTGTGGTGATTCGGTCTTCTTGTGGCTAGTTCGTTGGTTTGCGCTATTGGTACTGATGGTGACCTCCCCAGTGTTGGTGAATGTGTTGATTTTGATAACAACCTTTTAGAAGGATTGTGTGTGCTTCTCTTACCAATTGCTTGGCACTCTTTTTTCCTTTTAATTTTCCCGTGGTTAAAGAATGATTAAATATAATGGTTCAGAAACTAACCCAAATGAAATGAAATTAATTTTAAATTAATTTTGAAATATAAATATAATGAGTTCGATGCTTGTTGCTCCCTTCATTTATAAAAGGGATTTCAAGGCTCATTACAGGGGTCAAAATTTTGAGTCTAGGATGGTCTAGGTAGAATTCAAGTACATAAAAATATAATGTAGAAGGCTTGATGAATCTGTTGATTAATCATCTTGGGAATAGGTCTTATATGTAATAGTCTTAAATAGTTCTACATGAATGACTGATATCAAAACAAAATCTAAATTCTAAAGAATATGCTCTCCTTTGTACACTTTTGCATATTATGAATGAAATTATCAAGGACCTTTCCATTTGTCATCAATGGTTTAATTGAATGTATGGCTCTATTTATTTGCTTTAGCTCAAAGGGTTAATTAAATGCTTAAGGGGAGTCATAGGTTTGTAAAAATTTGCAAAGGATCTGATAAGAAGTCATGTTTTGGATATTGTGAGTTTTTGTACTACAAGGCTTTATGAAAGTAGTTCATCTACTTCAAAATAAAATCATTAGTACATATTACTGAGTATTTCATATTTAACTCCATTTACCCGATTGATGAGACACTGGTTTGTTTATCAAGAATTTGTGCAATCAAATAAATAAACAATATTCCTAGCCATAGGTTCAAAATAAGAACAATATTCATTAAAATTATGTCAATTCTAAAATGAAAGTTTGAAATGCATCCCCATTCCTAACAAATGAAAAATTCTTTACTTAAATATCAGTCGAATCCTTAGTGAATTTTGTTTATTTTCCCATATTAGGAACCCATCTGTGCAGAAGTGTTCTCCATTTTAACAAAATTAAAATGAACACAATCAAGAAATACCCTCTTTTGGTCCCACAAAACCTAAAGTGTAGGAGTAAAGACCTTAGAATTCTTTACTCGTTGTGTTGGCCACTAGCCTAGGGATGTCTTGAACATAAGGGTTGGCTACCCTTTAGAGAATTCTAGGGTTTAGTTGGAAAAAAACATCAATAGATGCACAAGAAGACTTGATGATCATTGATCTCAAATATTGGGCCCCTACTGCTAAGCCCTTATATAGAATTAATTGGTGAGAGGTTGAAGCTTCAAACTTAATGGTCCTTTCTTTCCCTATTTTGAGAAGAACTTTAGACTCGTTGAGTAGAAAATGGTGCCAAAGTGTGGGTTCTCCCCATGAGCAAAGATTTTTGTAGAGAAAAGAGGAAGGGATTGTATAGGCCTTTGGCATGAATATATCATTAGAATGTAGTGAATTAGGTTGTCTGGCACTGGCTCATAGTCAAGAGGAGATGGCAAGAAGCCATAAGACACTAGGGCCAAGCTAAAATCAATTTGTGAATAGGATAGTCTATCCTTGGTACTTAAGAAAAAGGCTAGTCAAGAAAAGCCAGTGCCTATAGACTCTGAGGGAATTTTTCAACAAATAATTGATGATAATTATTTTCCCACATTCTTTTAAGTTCTCCCTTCTCCAATACGAGATACTTTTGTTTTTGTTCAATCAACTAAAAAAGAAAAGAAAATGTAAGTGTTGAAAGTAGAGACACTGGATTAGTGGAATCTTCCCCAACATGGTTAAAGAAAGTAGTCAAGAAGAAAAGAAAAAATATTCCCGCAATGATAGTTGAAGTAGATACAGTTTCCATGCTACTGTAGGGTCACCAGAAGCCCAAAAAGGCTAAGAGGATGTCACGAATTATCACTAATTCCACTACTAGGAATCAACTGTTGGAGATTGTTGATCCAGAAAAGGACCTAAATGAAAATGAGATAACAGAAGCTGACTACAAGGTTACACATGTTGATATGGGGCCATCTACTTTAGAAGGTGGTGTATATCATGTTGATTACTTTGTTAATGCATTGATCAAAAGAGAAAAAGAACAAAAAAAGGAGAACCTTTAGTTGCAATCTCATATTATTTCTTTAAGAAATTTTATTTCATCAATTGTGACTCCGACCACTGAGGAAGCCTCAAGCTCAAATGTCCAAGGTATTGATTTTGACACTCTGCAATGGGCCAAGAAAAATTTAGGTTATGCTAAAGCTACCAACAAATGTATAGAAGGGCTTTATCAGGATGGTTTTTTCTACATTAGAAAATTTAGGCAATTCTATGTTAATGTATCTAATAAAAGAAAGGAACTGGTATCTAAGCTCCAATAGATCAGGAGAGAACATGGTAGCACATTTTTGCTTTCAAGGGAAATTGTAGAATTACTCTCCACGGAGCACACTTTGTTAATAGAAGAAAAATTGGTGGATGACCCTAGAGAAATTGATCCTAGTTGGTATGGTTCATTGGAGTGGAAATTGTTAGTATATGAAGATCATATCAAGGAAATCAATAAAGTGTTAGAAAAGTACTTTGACATATTGGTGAAGATCAAAGAGAACTTCAATGCTCTTGAAGTGGAACTCACATACAAGTTTGATGAAAAGGTAGTGGATGTTACAAACATGACGAGGGAATTTAAAGAGGTGTATCAGAAAGAAGTAGGTGATCCTAAGACATCAAATGGAAACTCGTTCAAAAAATTGAGTAACTTACATACCTATATGAGTGCATTTAAGGTGGAAAGTGACAACATCTATGAAATGCTAGCTGAGTCAAACTGTGCACTTTCAAAATGGAGGACAATGCTACAAATCACCATGACTCCAAGAAGCAAAAAAATCACCGGAATTGTCACCAATTACTAGGAATACAGGTAAAGAGTAAAGGCACATGAGGTGTTACTGAAGCAGCAGGAGGTGGAAATATTTGGAAGAAAAAAATTTGGTGTTGGGCCTGTTGATTAGTTTTTAGTTTTTATGTTATTTTCTTTAATTTGGCTCTCTTGATACTTCAAATAATTTTAATTTTAATTTCTAAAACAATTTTCTTCAAGAAACTATTATCAAGACAATTTGTTTTACTCATTAGAAAAACAAAAAATCTGCTATTTTTACTGCTTTTCTATTATTACAATATAGAAAGACAATGGTGAAGTTCATGCATACGTAATCTTTGAGTTATGGTGTGTAGATTTATTTTTCTTTTGCTGAGTAGTTTTCCAGTGGATTATCTATTATTGGAATGATAGATTTTTTGTTAGTTTCATTGTTGTGGAATGTTTATCTGTGAATAAATATTTTATGGTGATGGATGCATAAGGATTTCTCAGTATAATTTAGGTGAATTGGTAGTTTAAACTTTTATTGTTTAAGAACTGTGTGGATTCATTTACAAGTTATTTATGTTGAACTGTAAGCTTTTGTTAGCTTATAAGTTATGGATGTTGAATTGTTAGCTTCTGTTAAAAGAATGGATTAATATTCCTTTAAGTTATTTATCATTTTCTAGTGGATTATCTATTATTGGAATGATATATTTTTTGTTAGTTTCATTGTTGTAGAATGTTTATCTCTGAATAAATATTTTATAGTGATGGATATGTAAGGATTTCTTAGTATAATTTAGGTGATTTGGTAGTTTAAGCTTTTATTGTTAAAATTGTGTGGATGCATTTATAAGTTATTTATGTTGAACTATTAGCTTCTATTTGTAACACCTCTCTAACTCCAGCCTAGGTAAGATAGCATTTTGATTTTTATTTGATATTATAAATGTTAAATATTATTATAATGAAGTTAGATATTGTTGATCAAGTGAAAGGTTATCATGATTAGCTATGATGATGTAATTAATTGATATATATGGTAGTTAACTACAGTTAGGATGTAGTATGTGCTTTAGTTATGTATATATGTATATGCAATGTGTATGTTACAGGTACCAGGTATCGACTTCACTTGACTTCACAGGTCTGAGTGTACCTTCCCTGACGGTGGTTAACAAGAGATAAGACATTGGCCAATCCTTGACCTAAACCCTTATCGTCGTACCTATTTGGGTATGATCTGTCTTTGATTAATTAGTGCAAACCTTAGATATTGTGATTGGTCACATTCCAAAAACCCTTAATCCCTTATGTGGTTGGCCTGTGAAGAGTGTCTGACCTTTTGAGTTAAATTGTATTTTTCCATAAATTTTAATTTAGAAAATGCATTTTATGATTAAATGGGGGAATTTAATATTTAAAAAGGATAATTGGGCTTATGTGTATTCTGTTTGACCATAATTGCATGACTTGTGTGATTAAATTCATTTAAAAATTATAAGCATTATTTTATTATTTAATTTTAAGTTGTGCTTATAAAGACCTAAATTATGATTTTAATGTTGAATGTTGATTTATGTTATAAATTGAATGTTTAAAATTATATTTTGGGAAAAGAAAGAAATGATATAAATTAGTATATATTAAATGGTCTTTCAAAAAAGTGAAATGGGAAAAAGAGTTTTAAAAGAGAAAAAGGGAATTCATTTGGTGGTAGCATATTTTGGGAGAGAAATGTGAGGGGAAAACCCTCTTTTGCTAAAAACTTGATTTGTTCATTGTGGAAGAAATTGGGCATGAAATTTCATGGGATCAGTTGCATTTGGATAGGAATGGGGAAAAGAAATGATGGCTGCAATTTTGTGTGCTTTCGTGACTTGTGTGCAAACTTCTTCTTACATAAATTTCTTCTTTGGGAATTGAGGTATCTGATCATTTCTTCCTATTACTTGATTTAAAGAGTTTAAATGATTCTAAATGCATTGGTAGTATGTTAGAATCATTATGTGAATTTTATTTGGATCAAACTAATAGAGAATAATTGATTTTGTGAAAATTTTGAGAATTTCCCAAATATGGGGTTATCATGGCAAATTTTTAATTGAAGACACAAATTGTTGTTTTTATGTTAAAAGAGTGTTTTTGGGCACATTTAGATCAAAAGAGTATTCTTACATTTTTTATTTTCAAATTTTAAAATTTCAAGCTTTTTCAAACTCCATCAATAGTGAAACCTAGTTTTTTGTGAAAATTGGATTTGGTTTAAAACAAATGGTTGTTTTTGTATTAAAAATGTGTTGTTGGAATATTTAGATCAAAAGGGTATTCTTACAATTTTGATTTTTGAACTTTGAAATTTCAAGCTTTTTCAAGCTTTATCAATGGAGGAACCTGGTTATGTGTGAAAATTTGGACTTTGTTTAAAAGTGGAATTTTAAGAATATTATTGCATATTATAATAGGTAATGATAGAAAATGTATATGAATTCTTTGAATGTGATTGTTTCAGATCCGTTTGCTTGTTTAAATTTTTGATTTGCTATTTTACTGTAAAAATGTGAATAGTGTCATAAGAGGTGTGAATGTCTTGTGTTTTGGATGTGAATTCCATTGTGAGCTGCATTATTGTTTTGGCTATATTTCCTTGTTTGTATGGAATGAGATGAACCCTAACACTAGGTACTAGAGTGAGTCATGGAAGTCATTTATAGTTTATTGGATACCTCTGCACGTCTTTAGTGCTTTTATAGGCTAAGGATGGTTGGGAAGACATGCCCACTCGTGGAGCGTGGGACTTGTGTAGTTGTGCATTCTTGTTGTATGAAAAGATGCCAAATTTTTTTGATGCCATTTCTTTGGGCACATGTTATGACTCTCCATATGCTTTCACTCTAGCATCTAGATCCTATTTTGAGTAGCACCTGAAAGATGTATGTTCCTTCCTCTTTTGGTGTTGGGTTTGAATACTATATTCATGTCTTGTGGAATGGCTTGTATGTTATTTAATTCCTTTTATGAGTGATTGGCATATTAATTGCAATGTCTTTTATTTTATTGATTCCTCTTATGAGTGACTTGTGTGGCATGTGCATTCCATGTGTGAGTAGTTAGTATGCCACGTATTCCATGTGTTGGAATGTTATCTTATTGTGTGATGATGCATTAAATGGTTTATGTAGTTGTATGAATTCTACTCTTCTCCTTGTGTAAATTGAGTTGCTTTGACATATATGTTAGCTGCCCCTAATTGGGTTGCCCAACCTTATTTTGAATGAAGTGTATTCATTGTGATTGGTGTGTGTGTAAGCCTTTACCTTGTGCTTGAGTCTTGTTTGAGTTTCAGGGCCGTGCAACTATCCCCATGAGCATGGCGGGGTGGACTTGCAGATACCACATGGTTGGGTGGCGTTACAAACCACCATTAGGGACCAAAGATCTCGGCATGGTGGATCTGCTTCATTTTTGTATGCCTCCTATTCTCTCA
Source organism: Sequoia sempervirens (assembly GCA_007258455.2). Lineage (NCBI taxonomy): Eukaryota > Viridiplantae > Streptophyta > Pinopsida > Cupressales > Cupressaceae > Sequoia > Sequoia sempervirens. The sequence continues at coordinate 547,572,456 of VDFB02047230.1, forward strand.
TGTCTCCTCTCCATGCTTTCTTATTAGTGTAAAGGTTATAAATGTATAATTCAAGGACCTTGAGTCCTAAGCTTGTAATTGTAATATTGTTATTGGACTGTCCTCATGAAGGATGTTGTAATCAAATAACAATGAGAATAGTGGTATGCTTGATTAATTTAGATTTGGTGACTCAGTGTGGGTGTCGAGCACATGTTTATTGTTGTTTTTTCCTTTCCAATTGATGTATAATAGTTGAACGAATATAGGAATCTCGTTTGGGTTTTAAAATGAATTTAGTATCCTTGTTATCCATCTCTTGTGTGGTGAGCATTTATGAGTGTCTAGGAAGGTTTTGTGAGGTTTTGGGATTTGTATTTCCTTCTTGTAATTATCTACAAAAGTTTCAGCGCATTACAGCCTTCTATTATTGTTTTGTGTTGCTGCTGCAAAAGATTCGGCACATCAGAGCTTTCTATATGTTTTCTGTGAAGTTACGGAGTAGCAGGAAGTTTCAAAGTAGGAATTTTAAGAGCAAAAGGTTTCGAAGCAGAAAGTTCTAAAGCAGGGGGTTCCAAAGAAAAAGTTCTAGAGCTATCTTATTTGCTCCTAATTGGATTTTTTTTCTCTAGAGGGTGGATTATTCCTCTCCTTTGGGTTGTGTTTGGCCATGCTTGGCCATGTATGTTGTTGATTTATTGTATTGTAAATTTCCTTTTGTGTAAATTATTCTTTTTGTTATAAAAAAAAAAAGTCATCTTGTCCTCTTTTGGCTCTTACCCTTTGGGGTTGTGTAGCGGGATGTTACACCGTTAGCTTATAAGTTATGGATGTTGAATTGTTAGTTTATGTTTATGGAATGGATTAATGTTTCTTTCAGTTATTTATCAAATATTGTGTGAATGGCAATGCAATAGAATTTTATAAGCAGTGTGATAAGTGTTGTTCTTTAAAAATGATGCAAAATCACATATCAAATTCAATACCATGGAATACAATATAAAATATAAAATATCACAATTTCATGGAATATCCTATAAAATATCACAATTTCATGGAATACAATATTAAATATCATCATCTACAATTTGGAATATGATTCATGAAGTGCAATATAAAATAAAATATCATGAAGTGCAATGATTCACAATTTAATTGAATACAATATAAAATATCATCAACTACAATTTGAAACAATGGAAATTGATTCATGAAGTGCAGTATAAATACCTAAAAGTTGCTAATTCTCTTACATTTCCCAAACAGAGTTAGGTTCATCAAACTGATGTTCATCTTGAGATAAAGTAAAAGGGTCATCTTGATTCTAAGTATAATCTTCATTTTATTTGGCATGTGTTTCAAATTCAACATTCATTGTGTGATTTGTGTCAATGTCATCTGTCTCAGTCCCACTGCCACTACCAATGCCACCAAACCAACATTTGGAATTGGAGTGTTGCACAACCCAATCCCTCTTCTTTCACATGTGGACCTCCAGATTGCGAGTGCCCTTTCAAAAGGAATTTTTTGACAGTATACATAGTTCCTTTCATCCTCAAGCAATTTTCCAAATTCTTGTCTAGTTTGTTTCTTAACTTTGATTTCAAAAATGTCAATGTACGAAAACTCTCTCATCCTACACCGACCCCAATATCATTGTTTGACATAAATCAACAAGTTTGAATATTCTGATATCAAATCACGTAATATTTCACTCTGACCTAAGTTTGTCCAAACCTATTTTATTGATCCCAGTTCAAAGGCCTTCTCCATGCCCATGGATTTATACTGGTCCTTCATAGCTATTGCAAAACTCCTACATTATTTTCTAAGCTTAGCTTCATTTAAAATTTCTTCTATTGTTTGATCAATATTTTTACTTTATCATTAAAATAGTTTGGGTTATCTTGGTTTACCCAAAATTGAGGATACACAATACCCATGGCTTCAAGTATTTCACGTCAAGAGAATATTTCACGAATCTTTGAGGAAAGAGATTTTGCAATTTCCTTCAAATTATCACTAACATTTTTAACAATGCCATTAAAATCTTCTTTGTTAACATCTACATCTTTGCTAGAGTGCCTTGCTATCTTACAATGGTACATTGGTATCTCATATCCACATACATAGATACATAAGTTCCCACCTGCATTGAACTGTAAATAATTATTAGGATTATTCAAATTAGTATTTTTTTGCCACATGAAATAATTTGGGCCTTCTTGTGTTAGATCTAGATATAGATGATTGAGGGCCAAGCATGTATGTTTATGTAGATTGACATATTCATAAATATACATAGTTCTATCTTTGGATTTCTTCACAAGATTTTTCATCACATCCAACATGGGGAGAAGACTAGCTAAAGTCTAGAGTGTCTCTATATCACTTAACCTATGTAAGAGGTCAGGAGCTTTGTCTACTGTGCATGATGCTCGTACATCACTCAAATCAAGGATTGATATTCTGAAAGAACTCGTTGCACTGGTCCATGCAGGGAGATCCATTTGGTATTGACATCCTTGAGAAGCTTGTTTCCTGGTGTTATTCCCTTAAATTTTTTTTGAAAATCTGTGAAATGTTTAGGATTTTGGAAAAAGTATGCATGGATCTCGTGAACTAGATTTTCAACTTTTGATACTGTAGGAAACTTGCTTACAATTTTGAATGCTAAATTCATTCTATGGGCCATGTAGTGAATGCCAAGCATGTATGGTGCATACGTAGTTTGTAACTTTGTGCAAACACTGCTCTTTTGACCTTGCATCACTGTAGCTCCATCAACTCCTACACACACCAACTTTTTGGCAATTGTCAACTCATTCATACTTGTAATTTCATTCAAAGATTTCTTGACTAGTTCAAATAGATTTTTTGATATTGAATTTTCCTTCATTTTATGAACATAGAAAATATGAGCTTGGCGAACATGTTGTTCTATAGTAAAAAAATGCATACAGACCCAAGAAGTATTGTCTACCACAATAACTTCATATAAAGATAATGCAATGGAATTTGACTCTTTTACTTTCTTCTTTAAATCTTCCTTTTCCATTGTAGCAAGACAATTTTCCCATTCCCATCCAGTGTTTACGGACTAATGTGAGAAGGAAAAGTGAGGAACACCCAAATAAGATAATAAACTAGAATATTCTGGGTAGTCTATCATAGGACTCCCTCTGGACAAAATATGGAAAACAACACTCATTTGAATAGTTTTTGAAAAAGTTGGTGCTTCCATTGCTTTTCCAAATTGATACTCAATTGTACCTTGACATGGAGCAAGCTTCGAAATTCTTTGGTCATGCTCTTCATATTCTATGAAATAGCTAAAATGAAGACATTCTTCCTTTGATTTCCATCGTACGACTGATTTTTTCTTTCCATATATGATTTTTTTTTCATAAAATTTACTGATATGAGTTTCTATAGTGTCAAGCTTTAGCTGCAATGTCTTGTCACTTCCACATTTCCAACTACAAATTGTACATTTGGCCAATTTTTCACTTTCAATGTCATTTTTTTCCCCACTGGTACAATGAATGGGTACTTTGACAACCAACTAAGTTGACAATTCCTTGTCATTTCCCACTCATGCTACATTTTTTATTTTCTTTTTATTTTCTTGCTACCAACATAATCCTCATCCAAGTCAATTATCTCATTCTAGCTAACCAAGGTATCCCTTGGAACATCTTCTACAGTATTTCCATCCTCATTTGATACATTTGGATTTAACTCAATGACAATCTCACCTTGACCTTCCAGTGGCGGTGAGGTATTGTGAATTCCTTCTTCATTAATATTTGGTGGAAGAGTTGATGATGTAGCTCCATTTTGATTTGATGGATCAGAAGCTTTGCCAATTCCAAAGTAAGATTGTATGGTACTTCTATGTTTTGGGTGTTTTGATGGCCTCCTAGTCTCTTCACTACCCTGAGGATCATGAGTCTTACCCTTGTTTCTCGACATATTGATCTCTCACTTTGAATGAAAGTTGGAAAAAAATGTCTTCTTGTTTAAGAAGGATAGAGAATATAGATCTCATTCCCTACTCAATATCATCTTTAAGACTGAATCAAGAATGGAAAAGAGATAAAGAAATCTTATTATTATAACTAATAACACTATGAAGAAATGATCACTCACCTTTAAGTCTATGTTTTCAGCTTTCACTAACTTATGAATCGAGAAGTAGAACCTCATAACTAAACAAAATGTGTAAGAATAAATGACAATTTTGATTGTATTTATATCAATCCATATTTGGTGAATTTCGTGTGGGATGTTTAAATGGTATATTAAAAATTTGGCAAATCTTGTGTGCTTATACAATGAAACATTGTAATTTTCAAGGAAAAATGTGTCCTCAAATGTAGTTATTTTTTAATGTTATTGGAAAAATGGGTCCTCATAAGCAACTATTTTATAAATTTTAATTGGCGAAATGGGTCTTCACAAGCAACTATTTGTAAATTTTAATTGGTGAAATGGGTCCTGATATAATGTTGTTTTAATAGTATTGGCGAATATGTAGGTGTTTTATTACATGCTTCTAGGATTCTAGGAAAAAATATTAGTCGGTCCATTTGAAATGCGTAGTTTGTTATGGTGAATTTTTTCCTTAAATATGCCTGATAAAATAAATCATTGGTGAATGGACATGCATTGGACCAATAATTTGTAAAATATGAGCGATTTAGACACCCTATTGGGTGTGATTAATTCGCCAATTTTGACTTGGCTGATTTCTAGAATTCGCCAATTGGCAAAGATTCGCCACTAAATTTTTCCCTATTTTTCAGAAAAAAAGGAATTGGTTAGTTTCTATAATAGAAAATTGGGTGTTTCTTACTTCCCAAAATTTTCAAAAGTAAATGTAGAGGTGTTCGGGCATGATGGCATTTCATATAGCACTCTATATTTTTCTCATTTAAATACACATTCCATGTTGAGCCTCCAATGTTCAATGGTTAAACAAACTTTGTGGATGCACAAATTAATAGGCAAGGTTAACATTAATACAAATTTGTTGCATAAAATGATAGATGGGGTTACCATTAATATCATAGAGACTGACCAAAAGAAAAGGGAATCCATGGTAAAATTTATAATGGAAGAGAGTAATGGGTTATGTGTAGGATCATCATGGAAAATACAGGCCCTTAAGTGGTGATAAAATTTAGAAAAATCTAAGTTAGGCAACTTGACGTAAAAAATAAAATAAGTTATCTATATTATTTCAAAAATATGTAAGAATAGAATCTATAACAAATTGAATGTAGTTTTAAACTACTAGGTTTATTTAAAACAAAAAAAAAATCTCTTTGGTGAAATTTTGAAATTTCAATGTAGTAGCACTTAAATTACAGGGAAACAATAAGAAGTAGGTGTCTGTCTGACCACCCTAACCACAATAAAATGATAATATTTTTTTATAAGATTTTAGATATAAGTAGAGGATTTATGTCCCGATGTGATGCATATTTTTTTGTAATTTTTTTCCAAGTAAATAATTAATTATGATTTTTTTTATTTCAAATTTTAAAAAATATAAAAACTCATATGTGTGACCACCTTAACTTGGTCAAAACTTCATGAAATTCAATTGTTTTTTTTCAATCCTATAGTATGTGAAGAATAGAATGTGACACATGTTTCAGATTCACAAAATGTGATACCATTTGAAAGTTATAGATGTTTTTCAATCAACCTATCAATCAAGACTTTAGTTGTAATTCAAATAGAAAATGAATAATAATTATTTATTAAATTAAAAGAAAAGCATAATTTATATTGGTGGAAAGTTGATAATCTCCTTTAAAAACCCTTTTTGTTTCATCAATTTTGGGAAAAAAAAGTCATCAACCACATACCCATCATATCGCCACTTTTTGGCCCATCATGATCCTGCACATACCCAACGAGTTTTATATAGTCTATTTCAAATAAGAGTGAAATGAAAAATAAAAATACACAAAAAGATAATAAAGAAACCTATAAGAAAAGTTCACAACAATATAAATTACAATGTTCATGGTAAGCAAATAGTTGATGTAGGGTTTATTTGAGATGCGGCATCCATTCCCCTGCTACTCGCCTCCTGACAGGGTATAGCCATAGTTCAGGGTGTAAGGCTACTTAAATGTCATTCCACACACTTCTACTAGCAAACACCTATCCTACAGGTGTTAGAAATCTTGCAAGTCGATCAGGGAAACATTGGCGCCTTCCAACACTACTCCTGCCCTCATTACAAAAAAAAAACCTTGTACAACTAAAAAGGAAAGATTGGAAATGTATCCTAGAAGGAAAGAGCTAAGGCATGATGCCGTTATGGTTTCCCAATGCATGAGGTAACCTATAAAATAGTATCGACGACTACAGTTTTGTTTTGTATCAATGCAAGACGATTAAAAGAATCTGAGTCATTCATCATTTATTTTCGCCATTTGTTTGGCTATTTTCCTCCATTTGTTGCTTTCCCACCACATTTATTTTTACCTCCTCTAAACTCTTCCTCACTAGCCTCATTTCACATCTCCGAATTTGGTGAGTTGTAGCTTGAAATTAAGGTTCAATGAAGGTTTTAGAATATTTTTATTAATATGAAAATTACAGCCAATATTCAATTTCATAGATTGTCACAATAAATAAAAGAAACAAGAGCTTTGATAGAGCTAGAGTCCCTGCAAGGGAGCAAAAATTTTATTTGTGATATTTGAGGTTGCTATGATAGTTGCAATAGTAGTTGTTTATATAATGTTGAGTACTTGTAAGGGAAGTTTGACAAAAAGAATTCTGATGTGGCATCATATTTGATGATGTAGTGCTGAAAGGAAAGTTTTAAGTAGGGGAATTTTGAAGTAAGCTATTTTGAAAAATTGTAGCGATTTAAATTTCCACATACAGTAGTTAGAAGACAAAGTTATCAATTACAAATCCTGGTGTGAACTTTATCATGGTTAGTGAATTGCTATAATATGTATATTTTTGTATGTGTATTTGTATATACACATAGATATATGCATACCATATGTATGTGTAATTGCATATGTATGTGTACATAAATTTATATGTTTAGACACATATGTAGGTACAAAAATATATACATGTAGACAAATATAGTTAGATACATAGCTATATGTTTATATATTCTTAAGAGATTCATATATATATATGCATATATATTTACATATGTATTTAGATACATATACAGACATATATATACATGTATAGATACATAGATATATCTTTACATGTTATAAAGAAAAGACATCGGTGGATTTCAAACAAATAGGTTAGAATAGAGAAATTGCATGGGAGGTAATTGGACATATTAATGGGAATAGAAACTATTACATAATGTAATGTAAGGTGGTGGTAGAAACAAGATGCTCATTATGAATTTGTTCATAACATAGGGAAATGGACAAATCTAAATTTTGTTGATGTAGATTTATGCTATCCATATTTTATTTTGTAGGGCTTGATTGATTGTTTATAATTTTTGTAAGTTTTATGTCTTGATTAGTCATGTTTAAGCTTGTAGATGATAAATAATTTATGATCTTCAAACATTTTAAGATATGGCCATTATTTATTCTTCAAAGTAGTTGGAAAAGTTAAAACTTCCATGGTTTTTGATTGCTATTGCAACATGTATGATATGTAATGAAGTGTAAGAGGTATCCGTTTCTTATATAGGATGTCCATCATAGCACCTGTATTTATATACTTGCATATGTAGAGAATATACAAATATATACATAGTAGAAATTTTATTTCTGTATCTGGTTTTTATTTTTTATGGTTTTTTAAATTAATAATTTTAGTTCAATATTCAAAGTTATGTGTTTGAAGACAAGTTTTTGAATGTGTGTATATATATACTTGTACATACATATATATACACACACATATATATGTACATACATATATACAACAAAAAACAAGAGACAATAGACAAATCAAGTAATAGGTAGATGGGAATATCAATGACAAGAAAATATTGAGAACATTTGATCAAGGAGTAGGGGAAGACACATAACTTATTATAGTATCGATATGAAAATGATATTGTCAAAAAAAATTTGTCTATAACATAAGCCAATGATCAGATATACATTTTGTTAGTATAGATCTCGGCTATGCATCTTTTCACTTGTAAAGCCTGATTGGTCATTTTGAATTAGTCTTTTCAATGTAGGTGTTGAGTAGGGAGATGTTGGGTTAGATGTATGATTCAATTAGTAAGCTCTATGTCTTGATTAGCCATATTTAATTATGCAGTTAACAAAAAATTAACGATATTAAAACATAGTGAGATAGGTAGATGACCTATTCTACATATGCATGTTTAGATGTGTAAGGAAATCAAGGGAGCACATCTTATGAAAACCAAACAGTAGTGCCTTCGGTAACTTTAATTTTGATTAGGTTGCCTCAAAGACACATACTACTATGTCCTAAAGTGAAAACAAACAAAATTCATTTCCCACATTGATCCTTCTGAGAAAAACACAAGTAAATTCAACAAGCAATGACAAATTCTAGAAACAGAATCAACACAGATGAAAGACAAGACAAAAATTAGAACACAAAGATTTACGTGGGGAAAATCCTTTCAGATAAAAAACCCCACACTCCAAAGATCGAGCCATTGTATTATTCAGCAACAGAATGGTTACAATACAAATTCAGGCTCATAGCCTCTTCAAAGATTCATCTTGTTCATTCTGGAAACAACTGGTAGCAAACTCAACATGAGATATCGACCATGGCATTCATGGTCAAGAGAGATTCTAGCAACAAAAAATTGCTTCTCTCTTCTGCTTCGACCTCATGGCTTCGGCCTTTCGGCTAGCCACTTGGTCCTCTCTCTATCGTTCACTCTCTTTCTCTCTGCTCTTCAACTCCTTGGCTTATCAACTCACTCCTTCAGAACATCCAATGAATACGTATTTACATTCGCTCTTTAACAGGCTCTCTATGAATCAGTTCAAGATCACAAAACAACAATCTCCAGCTCAGCATCCTTATCATCGTAGATGTTTCTACTCCTATGTAGATTTTTCCTTGTAGACTGTTCAGCTCCATCGCAACTGCTGCAAAAAATTCAACCGCCAACCATTTGAATTTCACTTCCTCTGATTGGTCCATGAGCCAAGTCAAATGGTCAAGAAACCAATCCACTGAGTACGCATGTCGGTGAGACACGAGAAGTGTCTCCTCGATGCTCAAGGGATTCACAGACGATATCGGCATAGGTTCCAATAGTCGGCAAGAGGTTATATCAAACGCCATGAGTCATACTGAATCCCTCGATATCCATTTCGTTTCCATTGGCAAGATATTTTACCAATGCTCACAAGTCCTATCAATTTCAACTTTTCCATTGGCAAGACATTACCGTTCGCCAAGAATTCTCATCGAGTCTCCTGAAGTTTCACGGAAGCACCAAATAGTAGTTGGCAAGACTTTTGTCTTTCGTCGAGACTTCATACTGAGCTCATCCAAGTATTACCGAGTTGGCAAGACTTATGTCTTTCACTAAGACCTTACACCAGCTGAACATGTCATACCGAATCTTCCAAGAGTCGGCGAGACTTATCACTTTTGCTAGGACTTCATATCGAGGTCCTAAGTCACACCGAGCGCTGCATTCACCAGTTGGCAAGACTTTTATCTTTCACCGAGACCACATACCGAGTGCTCATGTCTTGCCGAGTCGGCAAGACATTTGACTTCACCAAGAACTTTCATTGGGTGCTGAGAGCAACATCGATGACTTGCATCCCTATCGGCGAGACCAACACCTATTGCCAAGACTTCACGCCAAAGTCTCCAAGTTACCTCGAGCCTACCTTTCACCAAGATTCATGCCGAACGCATCCCACACTGTTGGTGAGACAAATGCCCGTCACTAAGACTTCATAATGAAGCCTTCAAGTCATACTGATGACTCCAATAGGTGAGACATCTCCTGGTTGCCAAGACTAAATGCCGATAGGAGCAAGTCATGCCGATTTCCACATCGGCCAGACAGACCAAAGGTCATGCCGATATCGGCAAGACTTCCTATTATCGCCAAGACAACATTTTGACACATATGAGTTTCCCCAATGACCACGAGAAATATCAGCAAGACTTCACATATTGCCAAGACTTCATGTCGATACCCTTTGAGTTACTCCGAGTGTATTCAGTCAGCCAGACATCTCCCAATCGCCAAGAGATCTTCCCGAATGTTCAAGTCACCCCGATGACTACAATCAGTGAGACATCTCCCTGTCGCTAGGACCACATACCAACACACTTGAGTTACCCCAACGGATCTAGGAGAAAACATATCAGTGAGACAACCCTCCATCGGTAAGACTTCATATCGAAGCAAATGGGTTACACCGATGATCCAGTCTCCATAGGTCACACCGACATACTCTAGGAACCTGATAACAAACCCTTCTATCACCATGACATTCCCACTCAAAAAAGGGTTATAGCGAATGCACCAAGTCATAGCAATAGGCTCCTTTGGAAAGACAGAAGCAAAGTTACAGCGACATGAGCAAAACACAAGATTACTAAACTGTCAGTCGGTCAGACACCAGGAATGTCATAGTGACGATGATTTCTCAGAGGTTTCAGCCTGTGAGATTGAGACAATATTCCAACAATCTCCCACTTGACGAAGATCACACAGACACCTTCAAAGAAACCAGAAACTAGGTTCACACCAGTTCAAACCTTGCAATACTCAAGACACCCAATCAACATGATTCAACAGATAACAGTCCATTAGACAATCTGCAACAAAGACAAGGCATCCAACTACAACTCACTGACCAACAAAGCAACCGATCATAGCCTTCTAAGAAACCACATAGACCTCAAACATGATCTCATGCTCATCAAGAAATCAGCTCCAACATCCAAGATGTCCACCATCCAGACAACAATCCTGTCATATTCCAATATGCCACATGTGGAAGAAGGATACAATGCCAAGGTGTATAAGCACCATTCCAATGAACACAAGCAAAAGATCCTAGTGATATCACCAACAAGATACTGCTACCACTTCACTGTGCTCAAATGCTATACATAAGCAATATCGACTTCAAAGCTTCAAATAGAACACAAACCATGAAGTCATCCTCCAGAAACAAGATAAATAACACCAATTAGAACAACAATCAGAATGACTGCTTCAATCCAACTGATAAACCCATGCAATTGAAAATAGCACCCATAGCTCATGCTATTCCATCTGATCACACATACCTCAATAGCTATAACCATTAGTAAACTTCTACCAATCCATAATCAACTCATCAACATCAAATACAAGCTCCAAGTGTTAACCAGTCGAAGATGACAAGACACATACAAGAACTCCCACTGCCTGAGTAATCTAGATCTTTCAGATTAACTGCCGAATAGACCAAGAGTGGGAACGATAATACTCCTTCAAGATATACAAGTCATCATGACTAATCCAAGAGAAATATCCTCATAGGTTTCTTATTGAACTCACGTTCAACCAAGGTGTAGCCTTCTCAGACTTTCAGACCACTGTCAAAGCTCCAATCAGTTGAATCAAGAACTTATCATGACACCATGATCTACACATCTCCTTAGGAGATACCACGCTTCAAGTGACTTCTCCATTGTCTTTAAGTACAATGCACAATACCAAAAACTCCAGTGCAAAAAAGATTATACCATGACATACAACAAATAGACTCAAAACCAGTATCACCTATCAAGCACCACCAACACCTTAACCAAAGACTCCAAGCGTCTTCCATGGATCCAAGATGTTGTACATCTTCAAGTAATTTTCATGCAAATGTGAAAGAAAACCATTCTGCAGCAACATGATCCCAAGAAACATCTGCAACATTAAGAAGACTATTCACTACCATGTGTTGAACCCACAATCACTGCTAGAGCTCCCACTGAAATGTGACATCCAAGCTCTGCAAGCATCATGACCACCTGCTACAGGTTCCCATAACCAACTATTCAGGTACTCAATAGTATCCATCCTCTCATCTCAAACCACCACACCAATGCACAAGTGACCACAGACAAGGCCAACTAACAAGTTTGTACCAATAATGAATCAACCTCGTGGATATAGACAGTCCACTTCTGAGTTATCTCATAGCAAACATGTAGGTAAAGACAACCCACAACATTGCACAACCTGTAGATCCATTCAATAGAAACATGCAAACCCATCATTGCATTGGAAACTGCAACATTGAGATATTTCAAAGAGAATAACCACGTAGACAACATGACTCAAACACCAGATCACACCAGATCTAACTTGCCAACATGTCCACAACGAGCACCATAATCAAGGAACACCACCACAAGAATGTTGAGTGACAAATCACATACCAACACTCCCATGTAGAGAAGAAAACACACCTCCTCAAACCCATGCACCAAGCATGCATGTAGACTTGCAACTATCTCATCTAGCAACACCCCAAAAGGCCAATCTCTAGACAACAGCTTAACAACAACTCCACATGGCCACAAGTTTTGCTCAACTGTGTAAAACCTGCAAAACCACAAATCCATGCAAGTATAAAGCATCCTTAAAGAAGGAAACAATAGTTCAGAAGAATCCAGGTCCCTTTCAGACCAACTCTAAAATCACCAATATGTACATGCATCCGAGAAAGAGAGAAAGGCTATTTAAGAAGCTTGCAAATCATCTATTGATTAAGTCCATAGCCTTCAAGTATTCGAGGTTAATAGGAAATAGTGCCTTCCAACACCAGGAACCACCACCTAGCATAAGCACTCTAAAAAATCCACCTCATACTCCATAGTTATACCTCTACTAGCCAGGAGACACAGATCACAACATGATCAACTCCCTTTTCCATCTTGACCATCCTTCAAGCTGCATGCTATCTCAGAATACCACAAGGCTTCCACTCATCAAAGGATCAATACATCAGTCCATTCCTCCAAATTTCTTCTAGCCCATCAAGCTAAGAAATCTTCACAGGAGAAATATCTAGAACCAACAACCAGAAGAAGGCTCTGATACAACTTGTAAGGAAATCAAGGGAGTGCATCTTATGAAATATCCAAACACTAGTGCCTTTGGTAACTTTAATTTTGATTAGGTTTCCTCAAAGAAACGTACTACTATGTCCTAAAGCGGAAACAAATACAGTTCATTTCCCACATTGATCCTTTTCAGAAAAACACAAGTAAATTCAACAGCAATTAATGACAGATTCTAGAAATAGAATCAACACAGATGAAAGAAAAGACATAAATCAGAACACAAAGATTTACGTGGGGAAAATACTTTCAGATAAAAAACCCCACACTCCAAAGATTGAGCCATTGTATTATTCAACAACAGAATGGTTACAATACAAATTTAGGCTCATAGCCTCTTCAGAGATTCATCTTGTTCATTCTGCAAACAACTGGTAGCAAAATCAACATGAGAGATCAACCATGGCATTCATGGTTAGGAGAGATTCCAACAACAAAGAAATGCTTCTCTCTTCTGCTTCGACCTCATGGCTTTGGCCTTTCGGCCAGCCACTCGGTCCTCTCTATTTCATTCACTCTCTTGCTCTCTGCTCTTTAGCTCCTTGGCTTATCAACTCACTCCTTCAAAAAATCTAATGCATACGTATTTACATTCATTTTTTAACAGGCTCTCTGTGAATTGGTTCAAGATCACAAAACAACAATCTCCAGCTCAGCATCCTTATCATCGTAGATGTTTCTACTCCTATGTAGATTTTTCCTTGTAGACCATTTAGCTCCATCGCAACTACTGCAAAAAATCCAACCACCAATTGTTTGAATTTTGCTTCCTCTAATTGGTGCACGAGCCAAGTCAAATGGTCAAGAAACCAATCCACTGAGTTCACATGTCAATGAGACACGAGAAGTGTCTCCCTGATGCTCAAGGGATTCACAGACGATATCGACATAGGTTCCAATAGTCGGCAAGAGGTTATATCGAACGCCATGAGTCATACCGAATCCCTCGACATCCATTTCATTTCCATTGGCAAGAGATTTTACCAATGCTCACAAGTCCTATCAATTTCAACTTTTCCATCAGCAAGACATTACCGTTCGCCAAGAATTCTCATCGAGTCTCCTGAAGTTTCACCAAAGCACCAAATAGTAGTCGGCAAGACTTTTGTCTTTCGCCAAGACTTCATACCGAGCTCATCCAAGTCTTACCGAGTCGGCAAGACTTATGTCTTTCACTAAGACCTTACACTAGCTGAACATGTCATACCGAAGCGTCCAAGAGTCGGTGAGACTTATCGCTTTCGCCAAGACTTCATACCGAGGTCCTAAGTCACACCGAGTGTTGCATTCACCAGTCGGCAAGACTTATGTCTTTCGCCGATACCACATACCGAGCACTCATGTCTTGCCGAGTCAGCAAGACATTTGACTTCACCAAGACCTTTCACCGGGCGCTGAGAGCAACACCGATGAATTACATCCCTATCGGTGAGACCAACACCTATCGCCAAGACTTCACGCTAAAGTCTCCAGGTTACCCCGAGCCTACCTTTCACCAAGAGTCATGTTGAATGCATCCCACACTGTCGATGAGACAAATGCCCATCGCCAAGACTTCATAGCGAAGCCTTCAAGTCATACCGATGACTCCAATAGGCGAGACATCTCCTGGTCGCCAAGACTACTTGCCGATAGGAGCAAGTCATGCTGATTTCCACATCAGCCAGATAGACCAAAGGTCATGCCGATATCGACAAGACTTCCTATCATCATCGAGACAACATTCTGACACATATGAGTTTCCCCGATGACCACGGGCAATATCAGCAAGACTTCACATATTTCCAAGACTTCATGCTGATACCCTTTGAGTTACTCCGAGTGTATTCAGTCAGCCAGACATCTCCCAATCACCAAGAGATCTTCTTGAATGTTCAAGTCACCTCGATGACTACAATTGGTGAGACATCTCCCTATTGCTAGGACCACATACCGACAAACTTGAGTTACCCCGATGGCTCCAGGAGAAAACATATTGGTGAGACAACCCTCCATCACTAAGACTTCATATCGAAGCAAACAGGTTACACCGATGATCCAGTCACCATAGTTCACACCGACATACACTAGGCACCCAATAACAAACCCTTCTGTTGTCAAGACATTCCCACTCGGCAAAGGGTTATAGCGAATGCACCAAGTCCTAGCGATAGGCTCCTTTGGAAAGATAGAAGCAAAGTCACATCAACATTAGCAAAACACAAGATTACTGAACTATCAGTCGGCTAGACACTAGGAATGTCACAGCAACCATGCTTTCTTAGAGGTTTCAGCCTATGAGATTGAGGCAATATTCCAACAATTAACGATATTAAAACATAGTGAGATATGTAGATGACCTATTGTACATATGCATGTTTAGATGCATATGTATACATATACAATTCATTTATAGATGATAGTTATATATAATTGAAAATTACTTGTCCATATTTATTTCCTTATTTAACCATACTAAACATACTAACTATTTTGCAAATAGCTTAAACTAAAAACACTTGAAGAATCACTTTTGGAAATATCTCTTAAATAAATAGTTATTTCTCCTCAAATTAAACATAAACTATTTAAATTACTTAATAAATTCTTATAAATTGTTCTAAGTATTTGAAAATTACTTTTGTAAATATAAATTTGACTATTAAATTGTTCTAAAAATTTAAAAATTATTTGCAAATTACTAATACTATGAGTAATGTGAATTTGCCTATACACATTTGCAATATAATGTTAAAGCAATTAGTATTTGGAAAAATAACTAAGTCGAAGTTGGTGGAAGTTGTGGAAGAGGTTAATTATAATGTAGGGTTGTAGAATTAACATGAATTTAGATCTTGGTTTCAGAGGGTTGGACAAATAATCATGTCGTAACTCAAATTGAGTGGGACATGGAAATACAACTAGACTTATTCACCCAAGTGAAATAGTCTCCAATTAATAACTCAAATTGAATGTGACATGGAAGTATAACTAGACCCATCCACCCAAATGCAATAGTCTCCAATTAACCACCAATGGGAAGAACTTGTGCCCACATACTTAAAATATCAACCATTAAATAAAGGAACATAATATGAAAATGTTTTAGAAATTAAATCACCAACTCTAGAGCATCTGGTAAAATTTATAATGTTGAGTGAAGTATTATAATGAATAATATATGCAAATTATTGGTAGATTTTAAACTAAAAGTTACATACAAAAATGAAACAAGTTTATTATAAAAAATAGCTTAATATAAAATAAAATAAAATAATTCTTAAATAAAACTTAAAATTTATTTGTGTATAGTAAATAAAATACTTTAAAGCTATATACTTTTTGTGGTTTTTTTCATTTTCTATTTGTGTATTTGTAGTACTTGTTGTAATGAGTTAGTACTTGTTGTAATTTGGTATTTGTTATTACTTTCCATTGGCATAGTACTGTTGTAATGAGTTTGGATTTTTTTAGTTAACTAGTTATTAATAATTTAGTTTTCAATCAATCAAAAACAATATTTTATAAAAATTAAAATAAAATTCAATTTTGTAAAGTCAACTTGTAAAATATTTAACTTTACAAATTATAAAAATCATTTCTTGTGCATATGATTGGTTAAAAAGTTGTGTGTGTTATGTCAACCCATTTGTAGGGAAAGCAAGGTAGGAAAACAATGTAAACATTTTTTTAAAGAATGATTTTTCCTTTTTTTGCTTTATAAAGTCATTTCATTAAATATTTCTAAAATAAATAAATGTTAACTTTTTTTTAAGAATGTAATTGTTATTTTTTTATTAAATAAAATCTCTCAAAAATTAATTAAATATTTTATAGAGATTTGGATACACACTATTAAAATTATAAAATAAAACAAAAATTGTATTATTCTTTCCATTAGACTAATATCTTTGTTATCTATTTTTTAATATTTCATGGTATAATTTAATTATTAGATGCTCTCCTTTTTTTCATTAATAAATTTTTGTCATCATGTATATTTTTATATTAATTTTTATATATATAGGTTCTCCAAAAAAATTATAACCTATAATTTATATAGGTATATAAGATAACATATATTATTTTAGGTCTTTATTATATATAACATACATCCTATTTTAATATAGATAATATTAATTTATATATATAACCTATATTAATGTAGAATTTATATATATTATTTCTATTTATGTCTCATGTTATTGAAGGTAATATTTTGTAGGTTCTCCTTTAATCTATATTTATATATATTAATATATATTATATAAATTATTATGATTTTATCTATTTATATTAATATATATTATAATCTATTGTATTATAACCATTTATTTTTTATTTTAATTGAATCATTTATTTAATTTTCCAATTTATATTTTATTTATAATCTCATCCTCTTTCTTTGGTTAAATTATTATTGTTTTAATTTTTAGTATATTTTCCTTTATATATTCCTTCATTTCTTTTAATATTTTTTTGTAATTGTTCCTCAATCATTTTGTTATTTAATTCATCTTTATAATTTTCTTAGAGTTATTTATTCATTGCTTGAAACATTTAACCTTTAACCTTTTTTGATCCATTTATTTGTGTTATATCATATTATTATATTGTTCATTCTTTTGTTATGTCTTCATCATTTTTTTTCTTCCTATTTTCACTTTTACTTCATTTTTCAATCTCCTCCAGGTCACTACCCTCTCCCACCACTTAACTCTTCTTAAGGTCATTTTTACAATCATATTCTTCATTATGCTCTTCCTACCTTAGAGTTATTTATTCATTGTTTGAGAAATTTAACTTTAACCTTTTTTGATCCATTTATTTGTGTTATATCATATTACTATATTATTCATTCTTCTATTATGTCTTCATTATTTTTTCATCTATTTTCACTTTTACTTCATTTTCCAATCTTCTCCCTCCGTACCCTATCCCACCACTTAACTCTTCTTAAGGTCATTTCTATAATCATATTCTTCATTATCCTCTTCCTACAATGAATCATTTAATGCGGTTCAAAAAATCAATTCAAAATAGCATACATAGTTTAATCTAGAAGTGTTTGCTCTATTATTCATGGACTTTCAAAAAATCATACCATCTATAATCATTGATTCATGAATATTTAAAAATTATTGATGTAACACCTTTCTAAACTCGGGCTGGTAAGATAGTATTTTATTTCTTGATTTGATATTTTAAATGTTATTATAATGAGGTTAGATATTGTTGATTTAGTGAAAGGTTATTATGATTAGTTATGATGATGCAAGTAATTGATATATATGGTAGCTAACTATAGTCAGGATGTAGTATGTGTTTTGGCTATGTATAAATGTATATGCATAGGTACTCTGTTGTGTGTATGTTACAGGTACCAGGTATTGACTCCACCTGGCTTCATAGGTCTGAGCGTACCTTCCCTGATGGTGGTTACTAAAGGCAGTCACAGGCCAAACATCCCCTACCCAAGCCCCACTATACCCTATTAGGGCAATGTTTTCCTTGTTGGTGTCTTACCATTTGGTTACCTAACAGTATCTTCTAGAGCATCTTTCTGCCGTAAGTTCCGATGCACCTTTTTGTTGTTTGTGGGTTACCAATATGTCATTGTTATGGTTTTTGTGAATCTTTAATATGGCTATTTATTTTGGTTGTCAGTGTTATGATGCATTTTCATTGGCATCTTTCATGATTTTAAGTATGACATTTTAAAGTATTTTATTGATTTGAGATTTGGAAAGGTTTTATTCATGAGATTTGAATATTGTATATTTGGCGATTTTAATTTATTGCCCTAGGTGAGCAATAATAGTTTATTTAATAAAATGATTTATTTCATTTTATTGTGGGGGAGTTTTGCAAAAATAAAATAAAGGGGCAACCTTGTCTTTGAAAAGATATTCATTTTTTTGTTTTGGAGGAAAATATAGAAAGGGAGAAAATTTTATTTTGGAAGGAGATATTTTTGCAAAGAAAAAGAAAATGGGTTGTTTGCATGGAGGAGCAAAACCCCATGATTTGGGTGACTAAGTTGGGGTGATTGTGGAAATTTTCCTGAGAAGAGATTTGTGGGTAGTAGCTTGTTGAAATCAGTGTGCCATTCCTTATTTGCTGTCGAGTTTTGGAGCTTGGCCATGTCTTCTTTTTTGAGAAATTCTTCATTTTTGTTTTGGGGCGAAATGAGGTAATTATTTGTTCCTTCATTGTTGTATGGCTGTTAATTTGGGTATTTACTTGTGTTTTCTTAGATGGCTGGTATTTTTTGGTATGAGTTATTTTTATCTCATAAAATTGAAGGAACTCCTCCATTCCCTTTTGTATTGTTTGGGGTTTGAATGTGGGTTGTTTTAGACTCAAGCTGCTGCTCTGTAGTAATGTATATGACTAATTTTTGTATATTTTCAGCTTACATGAACTGGGTTGTTAAAAAAAAATCTGTTTTGTGGGCTCCTTATTCTTCTTGTTTGCCCAACTTGTTGAAACTGTGTTTTTTTATTGCTGCTCTTTACCCTGTCGTTTAAAACAAAAATTGAAGGTGGAATTCATGTTGGGATGTCAATACCTCAACTGGGTTTTTGAGAATTTGAAATCTGGACACTTTTAAATTTTTGTATTTTTGTTTGCCTTGTGTTGAAAAATGGCATTTTTTTTTTTCTGAACAACACTTCCTTTTGGCCCCAAAATTGAAAATTAAATATGGATTTTGACTTGAAATGCCCAAATCCGAACTGGGTCAAGCTTAGATTCGCACTTTCAATTTTGCCCAAATTTGTGCCCATTGTTAAAATGATGTTTTTTCATTTTTGCTCTTTTACCTCATGTCAAAAATGTAAAATAAAATTGGGTTCCATGTAGGAACGTCGAAATATGAACCGGGTCTTCGTCTGATTTTAATCCGGAAACTTTTTTTATTTTTCATGTTTTTGCCCAACCTTGCCTTAATGACGTTTTCTAGTACATCACCATTTTATGGTTCTTAAAATTGAAATTGAGGGTGGGTTCCAACTTGGAATGTCAAAAAATCTAAACTGGATCAGGCTTAGAATTTCAATCTGGGCACTTTCAATTTTATGTAATTTTTATGCCTTCGTTTCATGAATGAAATCAGCTATTTGAATGATTAGCAATGATGATTGCTTGGCTATTTTAAAAATCTTTTGTGATGGATTCTTATGGATTTTCTTTTGTTTCACATTTTTTATGGATTCCTCATTTGGTTAAACGAGAAGGCCTATCCATCTGTGGGGCGTTGAGTTATCCGTCTGTAGGGCGTTGATACGAGCATGTTTGAGTCTCCTTGTCTGTATGAGAGGTGCACTCAGTTTCGTGTGGTGCCATTCCTTCGAGCACACATGATGACATTCCTTTTTGTCAACACTTTCGTACTCTATGCCATAGTAGTTATGAGTAGTTCCCAGTATGTTTTGTGTGTGCATCTTCATGTGGTGAAATTGGGTTAATGCATTGTAGTCTATGTTTGCTCTGTGTCTGATGTGAGCATTGGCCATATGTTACCCTTTCCTTGTCTTTTTCTACTTGGGCCTTGTGACTACCTCTGAGCATGGTGGGGTGGCCTCTTTTGAGTCCACATGGTAGGGAGGCGTTGCCACCGCCATTGGGAACCGGCGTACAGGTTATTGGAGCGCCAGTTGGAGCTGCTCTCGCTTGCATTGGTATTGCATGTTCATGTATTTCTTTTATAGCTATGCCTTTGTACTCATGTATAATTCTTTATGTATATTGTACTCTCTTAAAAGAAAGAAAGTAATCATATAATTTAATGAGAAAAAATGTGTTGTTTTCCATTTAATTTATGAGTTCTAGTGTTGGTATCGGGCTTGCTTGCATTTTGATTATCATAATGTCTTTTCCTCAATATTTATTCATGCAAAAATTAGAGTATTGGTTGTATTTTACCTTCATGTTATTGGTTGCAAAGGTTCCGGAGCATCGCTGCCCTTTGTTAATGTCTTGTGTTGCGACTGCAAAGTTTCAGAGCATTGTCGCTTTCTAATTTTGGTCTATGTTGTCGTTGTTCAAGTTCCAAAGCAATACTACAAAGGTTCCAGAGCAATGCTGACAAAAGTTTTGGAGCAACGTTGTTAAGGTTCTGCAGTCGAGTCGGAAGTTTCAGAGCCGAGGTTCTGAAGCCGAGCTAGAAGTTCCGGCACCGAGCCGAGCTGGAAGTTCCGGAACCAAGCTAAGATGGAAGTTCTGGAGCCGAGTTGAGCTAGAAGTTCTGGCACCGAGCTGGAAGTTCCGGAGTCGAGCTGGAAGTTCTAGAGCAGCTCTGCAAGTTCCGGAGCAACGCTGCTAAGGTTCTGGAGCATCTTCCTTGGAGCTCATTTAATTTTTTTGTTTGTATTTTTCTTTGGAGGGTGGTTTAGTCATTTCCTTGGGGTTATGTTAGGCCTTGCTTGGCTATGTTTGTGATTGTTATATCGTATCATAATATATTTTTGTGTAAGTTATTCTTTATGTTATCAAAAAAAATTATCTTGTCCTCTTTTGGCTCTTACCCTTTGGGGTTTGCGATGCAAGATGTTACAATTGATTTGAATGAAGAGATATAGTTGCACTTGTGTCTACTATGAATCAAATATAATAATTTAATATAATATATTTTATTTATTAGTATATATAAAATTAAAAAATAAACGTGTAATAAATAATCATTTTAATTTATAACAATTTTATATTAATAATAAGAGAAGAAACATTACCAACATGTAATATCTATCTTTTAGTGATTTTTAGTATATATTATATTTATAAAATTTATTTAATATATAATAATTTGTAATATAATATTTATTAAATATGTTATTTATTTAAACTTTAGTGATAAAAATTAGGTTTATAGTTATGGATAGTTTTGTGAATTTGTATTTTATCTTTAATTTAATATAGATATCTCCATATTCATAAAAAAAAAGGTTTATAGTTATGTATAGTATTACGATAATAGTTAGGGTTAGAGATAGGTCTAGGATTAAGATAATGGTTTAAGATTTATTGTTAGGGTTAGAGTTAGGGATAAGGTTAGGATTAGGGTTAGGGTTAGGGTTAGGTCATTAAAATAACTAATTAACAATACTAAAACACTATAATTGAAAAAACTTTTATTTTTATTCACATTAATAGAACTTATATTTATTTTTTATCAAATCTAAAAAAATAATAATTATTTGGTCGAATTCAAATATATATTTGTATAATATATATATATTTTTGTATTGTGTTTATGTTTTTGTATTTTGGTTAATTGCGTTCCTTTATGCAATTGTATTAGTTTATATTAGTCATATTCTTGCTTTCCTTTGTGGGATTTTTTTTTGGAATTTTATGCTTGGCTTTTTGAGGTTCTCTAGTGTTTCTTCATCCTTTCAGCTTATTTTTCCTTTTTCCTTTTTTTTTTTTCTCAATTGGCTAGGCCTTCTAGGTCCTCGTGCACCCTTCTCTCCCCTCCCCCTTGTGTTCTTTTTAGGTAGTTCTTGGTCTATAACTTTTCATTTTCTCCTTTAGCTATGCTCTCATGTTGATGATGGATCACAGAGTGTGACCTGAAATGTTGATGCAAAAATTCTTACACAATCAAAACCTAAATTCATTTCAAAAAATTACAATACTATTAAGGCAAGTACTAGCCACTACGTGGCACTTGTTTTATTTCATTTGATTCTTTTCCATCATAACAAATAATATAATCAACCTAACTGTAACCCCTTACATATTACCCCCACAATTAAATTTAAATTGTTTAATAGCTTTATTTTAAATTTTTTCCTTCCATTGTCATTATTATGGAAATGGTTGAATTTTAATTTTAATTTATAAATGTCTCGCTTTCACCATTCTAAAATTTTGTACCACTGTTGGGGTAGCAAAAGAGCAGTGGTTGTGCTCACTTGGTCTGTCCACAAATTCTCTTTCAACTCCATGATTAAAAATTTGATGGACATAATAGACTACATCCTAGCATTATGTGTGTAGAAAAAAATAAAATAATAAAAAATACATCTATCTAAATGATATAATGATAGAACATGGAATTCCATGAAACTACACTAATAAATTAGATGATTAAATAGTTTTGATTATTTTTTATTGTAAAAAATGACCTTCCTATGTTTAAGTAAAAGTATCACCTTCAACTATAAATGTAAAAATAAAAATATAATATTTAACTCAACACTAGAATTATTAATTTACACTTTGAATATAATATTTATTTTTAATTATAATATACAAATATCAATTTAAAAATTATACCCTAAATGTAACTAGCAATCTTACCTTTGTGCGCAATTGATATGCCTAAGAGGTGTGGAAGGTCAATTAATGAAAAAATTGGTTTTTTTTTTTTTTGCATACATTTGTGTAGTATATGAAGTCAATTGTTAGGTCATTTAGAAAATGATATTTGTTTATATATTATTATTCTTATAATATGTGCCTCGCTTGTACATCCATGTTTGGATATATGTCCTCTAGGTCGGTTGCAATTATGAAATTTGACAAAATTCCTTTAACATTTTTTCTTTGATGTTTTTTCATGCCCTATTCCTCATAAAATATGTCTCTTATTAAGGTTTTATCCAAAGGGATAATCAACAATAAGGAAGGAAATGTCATTCACAAATAAATGATAGAAGATTATTGAAAGGTAGACGTGGATTATTTAGTAGCATTCCCGAGATCAAATATAATCATGATTGATTATCAAGTACATACATTTTTTGTTACATAGCTATGGACATAAGCAATATGATCAATTTCTTAGCATAAAATTGAACAAAATAAAAAAATATTATAACAGTTAAATATTGTGTAGATTATTAACATTATGTAATGCCCTGCCACACAACCCTAGGGGAAGTTGCAATTTACTACTTAAATGAACTAATTTTTTTTTTTTTTTTAATAAGTAAAATTTACATGTAAGTTCACTAACCATTGCCAACCAATCCCCTAAGGTTACGAGACTGAGTTACTTAAACCCAAACAAGAAACATGAATTATAAACATAACATTTAATTACTTAAAGAATTGAGAATGCATACATTCCATACATGATAAAATACATCAAAGGATAAGAGATACCACTTGATTTTAAATATAAATAATCACAAGAAGATTACAAATCTCATTCCCCGAATGAGATAAAACCAATAGCATGGTTATAAATTACATCTTCCACCTCAATAACAAATGAGGGGTAATAAAATACAATATTAATTGAAATGAAAAAAATATGAAATGAAACTAGATCCCACGAGCTCTCCAATTGGAAATCTTGACCACATGAACAAGAAGACCCAAAGAATAAGGTGCACATTCCACCCAACCATGTGATACACGAAGGCTCACCCCCCGTGCTAGGAGATAGTAACAAGGTATTCCTATACAAGACCATCTACCTCTAGACACAGGCTAAAACATAACTGAACTGAAACAACTACAACCACAATATCACTTAACACAAAGTTACAATGCTTCCAGAGAACAATGATCATACACATCATCTGTACACCACACAATAACTAACTGACTGTTGACATAGGAAGAGTATCATACATAAATTACTATGAGTTACCCTAGCTCAACCTTCCTAGGTTGCCAGACCCCTATCTTGGGTTACCCTGGCTTGCCTCTACCAACTGCCGGACCCCCATGCAAAACTATGCGTCTCATCTCATCTTGAGCTTTAACAAACACATGCTTCATGAGAGAGGCATTCATTATCTTTATTAGTGTGAAAGTTCCCCATTAATTCTTTAAATTATCACTTGATTAAACCCTAGGTGAGTTACCCTAGCGCCCCTTTGTGTGTCGGACCCCCACAAAGAGCCACTCTCCTATCGACAACACACACACAATACAAAACCACTATCCAATGGGTAAACAAGATAAGATGACCTCTCCAATCCAAGGAGGCAACAAATAAAGGAAACTCACTCTAAACACTGGAGGAAAAAAATACAAAAACCACTCCTTCCAAAGGAGGCACAAACCACATAACCCTCTCCTAATCCCAAGGAGGCACAAAACTAGGTGAAACAAAATGATATAACTAAATGCATTTTCCAAGGAAAATCGCACATCGAACCACCACATAAAACATCCCAACCTAGAATAACTCCTCTGGAAGACTTACTAGACAAATAACCCCATTTGCCCAACACCGAAAAAGAATGAAAACATCATTTAAACAACATTTCAGGCAACTGAATAAACTAATGTTAATATTTCCTAAATCCAAGCCAAACAATGACATATTGCATGTAATCAGTTTAAATAATTAATGTTAATTGAAATCAAAAGCTTAAACTAATTGTTTTCTTCCAACTTCCTCGATTACGACTGATGATCAAAATCAATTTCTAAAAACATCAATCTCTTACAAAATCAATATTTGCATCAATAAATAAAATAGCCCTCTTAAAATCAATATATTTAAATATAAATATATATTAAACATATATATATATATTCAATGTATATATAATTATATGTATATATATTAAATATATATAAATCTTATTTAAATATATATATTTTTACAAAAAAAACTAATTTAAATTTCAACTCATTTAAATACAAACCCCGCTTAATTAAAATATATAATAATAAAACATTTATTTAAATTATATATATGTGTATATATAATATATATAATATATGAATATTATATATAATATATATTATATATATAATATATGAATATTATATAAATAATATATATATATTATATAATATAAAATTAAAATTAAATAAAATAAAAAATTTAAAATACAATAATAAAAAAACTAAATGCCCAAACTTAGGGCACGCAGGCCCCTCCCCACCGGTGGCGGCTTGTGTGCTATGCACACAATCCGCCTCCCTTTGGGGCGCGACCTGTGTACGAAGCACATAGCCCGCCTCCCCTGAGGCTGGGTGGCGGTGGGGCTGGCTTCCCCTGCCTCCCCACAAACAAACAAATAAAATTTCATTTTTATATTTATTTTCAAAACAAAATAAAACCAAATTCCTCCCCTGCTATGCACAAAATTAACCAGAAATTTTTTGTGTAAAGAAATTTTCAAAAAAAACATTTCCCAGAATTAATAAACACAGTATGGTTATAAAATATACCAAAAATCTCCATTTTTAGCCAAACTGTGCAAATGCATAACAAAATTTTGCAATAAAACAATAAATTTGTCAACACAACAATAGGGTTTAAATTTT
>VDFB02047230.1:547616696-547655788 GCA_007258455.2 Sequoia sempervirens
TCTTCCAAGATAGGGGCCTTACCTACAACTCTATCAAAATTCTTTGACATCGCCTTAATCCTGGAAATTGGGTCAACAATATCAAAAAATGCTCCATGATAATCCTTATCATTATTTATTTTGGGAGCCTCTTCCTTGTTGAATGCAAACCATTTCACTTTTCTATTTTTTTACCTTAGATTCATCCTTGCAATTTATTATGACATCTTCATTTAAATAAATCCGATGGAAAAAATTGGACCTTCAGAGTCTTTTATTGACCTCCTATATGAAACCTTTAGGGTCAAAATCCCTAACATTTAACTGAGATAACTTGTATTCCCCAAGAATTTCTTTCAGCCTATCTAAGCCTTCTCTGGTAAAAGTGAAATATGAAAAGGCAGTAACATAAGGAAAAAAGGACCCTTTCTTTTGTTTTCCTAAATGAAACTGATCAATCTCATTCAATTGCCACATAATTTCCATGAATTCCAACCTGGGTGACACATATTTGGGTAGCACATTGGGGCCTTTAGGGAACCCATATATTCTAATAACAACTAAGTTATCATTGAGGTAAAAATCTCCCCAGTTATGTTGCACTCCTAACTCCGACCTCCTCTTTTTGGGCCTAAGGAAATCCAAAAATTCCTTGTGAAATTTGACTCCAAGTGGACCCAACCTTTCCATTACTTTTCTTACAAAGAAATTCTCAAGAAAATATATTCAGACTCATTACAATTTTTTTCCAAAATATGGGTCCAACATTGTACTGGGAGATTGTTGCCCTCTTTATCTTTCATGTTTAGTTGTAGAACTATGTTGAAATGGTATTTCCCTTTGTACAAAAGCATATGGTAAAGGAGAGAATACCACATGAAATTCACCTCCATATCCTTACCACTTTTCCTTCTCTTAATGTCCACCAGTCGATTGTGAATAGCCCCAACTAAAAAGTTGATGTAGTCAAAGTCACTATTGACAAAAGGATGTTGTATATCAACAACCATATACATATGAGGTGTCTCCATTTTTTAGCCTTCATCTTCTCCCAACACTTGGCATAATTCCCAATATGTTCTTCTAAAATAGTCTTCAAAAGAATTGAAATCACAAGGCTCATGTTTGATATCAAGGATTCTCAATGACTTTGCATAGAAGCTTTTATGTCTAAACCTAGGGAGCCATTTCACTCTTAAGCTATTTTTGTATTGCTTGTATTTTCTTTTGAAATAAGCAAGGTCTATAATCTTATTTGTGGCCACATTAAGTCTAAAAATCCTAAAAAATAAGCTCCTTGATTATATCCATTATGACACTTCCATCCAATTCCCTAATTACTCTGATATTTTCATCATACCTAGAAGAAAGGAATTTGATGAGTTCCACATTTATAAAGACATTAGGAACAACCAGCTTCCCCAAATCATAGGTCCATGCATTGGAGATAGGGGAATGGTTATTTATTTTTCCATACCAGTGTAGGAGCAATTCCCACCCAGTGACAGTGTCATCCTGGTACTTTAGCTCATGATCTTTTCAATTTCTAGCTATATCTACCATCCCAATCTACTGCATTAGGGCTGAGGTTATGTTGACGTTGAGGATTTTTTGAGGAACCCAACAATCAGGCCAAAATAACATCCTCAAAGGGTCTTTTAGATGTAGAGCTAGAGGGTTGGGTGTTTGACTGGCTCATAATTCCAAAATGATTTAAAACTAATTTCTACAGTATTTTGCAACAAAGTTTGCAAACCTAATTATGAGCTTCAAGAATAATAATGGTGATTTTTTCCAAGAAGGGCATACCTATTTTTTAGTTCAGCTCAAGTTGACACACAATGGGTGCACCTCTGTGGTTTTTGCTACTATTCCAGACCAAACAAATGAACTAAAAATTTATAAATGCAATTATGAGCCATCATCTATCACATTCAACATTAATTCTTATTCACACAAGTGTAGTTCATTCATCTACCCATTTATTGATTTTGAACATGGGCCATCCATCTGGAAAGGGATGTACAAATCTAAAATTTCAATAATGAGTAAATCCTTTATTTTCTTGAAAAGGATGCAACCATCCCCTTTGTCCAACATAATTCTCCCATGTCCCATGTGAGAATATCGTCATATAGTGTCCTTCCATGGTTTTGCAAGTAAGGAAAGGACATTCCGCTATGGGACCATGGACTTGCAGAATCCTTTATCTTTCGCCATGTAACGAACATAAAATAATAAAATTATAGAAAATTAAAGGTTTTGATTTTGATTTTATATTTGATATTAAAGATGCACTTCCTAGAAAAAGGGGATGTAGGATCATGGCATTGATACCCATAAGTCATAACTTAAAGATCAGTCAAAAAGTGAATGATGTTAATGAAAAACATAAGAATGATAGGGTTTTAGGATAATATGGTTTTAGAAAATAGAAAACCCTAGGTTGTAGACCTAACAAACCTAATTTAACCAGTTGAGGATTACCAAGAATTTTATGTGAGGATCTTAGGATAATAGGGTTTTAGAAAGCCCTAGGTTGCAGACCTAACAACCCTAATTTAACTAGTTGAAGATTATCAAGAATTTCAAACTATATTTGATATTTGATATTCTATTTGATATTTTATATTGTATTCCTTGACATTATGCATTAGATTGAATAAATTAACATATTATTAATCATTTAATATTTTAATTACGTTAAACATGTACTCAGTAATTCATCACTCAACTCAATGCTTAATAACATATTAACAACAATAGCATATACAACAATGAACATCAACAATCATTTAATGTGTATCTAGTAGTTGAAAGTAGAGTTTTTCTTCAATTGATCAAATAAATAATACATATAATTGAACATCAACACATTACTAAATTTGAGTTTTCTATTAATTTTCAAATGAAGTAATGCATAGAGGCAATGCAAAATATTGCTCAAAGAAAAATTTGCACAGATCTAAGTTGGAACTTGGATGATACAAGAGCATCCAAGGTGTAAGACGAATCTTGCATCACCCAAAAAAAATGTTCTTTCTTTTCAATAAGGGCTAAATTTGGTTGGGTTATTATTTTTAGTAAGTTTGCATTTATGCACAGTTGGGCACAAAATCTTACACAAACCTCTAGAATGGTAAATTGAATCCAATGAAAAAGAAATCACTTCAATATCATTTTTCATTTTAGAGATATTAAAATTTCAATTTCCGAAAATCCTATTAAAATCTTTGAAGTCAATTTTGAGGCACTTGGAGGCTCCAGATGGGCCTAAAAATTAGTTAAAAAAAAGAGTAGTTGGCCTTCAAACATCTCTTGAGAGCTTTATGAAAAGGTATTATAATAGAAAATCCAATAGTTGGATCAAAAGATAAGACCCCACAAAGTTGTACTATCAAAATTAATAAAATTTCAAAATATCTTATCAAGAAAGTTACACTTTCCAAAAGATTATAGGGCAATTACACCTTCCAAATAAAGGATGTGAATAGGGGTTATAGAGGGGGGTAGAGTAGAGTGGATTGTGGCACCGATTTGTAGATAATTTGAAAATTTATTTAATTAGAACACTCATTTGATGGCCAATGTAATGTTGTAATTTCATTTCATTTTAGTGATAATAAAAAATATTTGCTTCCTTCTTGCATATTGTTTGTGCAATTCTCTATTGTTGTGAGTTTCAAATGTAAAGGGAGTACCCTTCATCATTTGAAACTCATATTATCAATATCAAATAATTCTATCAACTTTTGTAGCAACTTCCACTATTCAAGTGATAGAATTGTCATTTTTTCTAACTGATGTTGTTTGAATTGAAAATTTGCTAACAATGTATGATTGAAATTGGATCCTAACTTGAACGTTTCAGCCAAAGTTACATTCAAGGTTAGCAGTGGTTTGTTGGAATCCAAACAGTTCTCCTCATTTGGGTTCTAAGGAAATTGGTCCAAATCAATCTTCCTTGCACCCTCCATATTCTTTCTAAAACCATCCTTTCCAATGAATCAATCACTCATTTGTGTCAAAATCCTTTGAAAAACCAAGCTCTATCATGTTCCTTACCTTTTTGTCTAGCTTCTTTATCTTTGTTGTAACTAGATTCACAAATTCTATTGTTTCACACATTCTCAAACACTTTTGAATGATAGATGACAACTTCATTGAGGCTTCAATTAGATTATTAATCCCTTTTGATATCAATTCATTGTCACTAGCTTTGTAGACTATTTGTTAAACTTGATTTTCAAATTTCTCTATTGTCAGCACATTTTTTTTGTCCATTAAATATTTGTTGAGCTTCTTATAATGTAGTCTCATAGCATCAATCAATTGAAATAATTCACACAAATGATCAATCCTCTGCATTATTTCCTCCTATATCTTTTGTTTCATATACCTCATTGTTTCTCAACAAAATGCAATTAACTTATTTTGACAAGAGTTTATTTCATTTTTTTCTTTCATCAACTCTATAGCCAATCTTTCATATTTTTTCTCTCTTTCTCCAATTTTTTTCCCACTATTCATTTGCTTTCTCAATGCTTTGTCTTAATTTTTTTGAAGTGGATTTTTCCTCATCATATTTATTTTTTCTCTCATCTAACCTTTGCTTTAGTTCATTAAATTCCACCTCTATTTGTTTATCCTCCTTTCTTGTTGATGTAGAAGCATATTTTTTTATTCTTTTTTCAAATTCATTACTCTTGTTATCTATCGCTTTCCTCTTTGCTTTCTCATTTGCTAGGTATTCCTATAACGTTTCTATTTGAATTTACAACCTTTTTCTCTCTCTCTCTTGATTTAGCAATGATGTGTACACCAATTCATTGTTCTTATTTGATACATTAATTTTGTCAATACTTTTGAATCCAAAAAAATCCAATTGGAAACTACTCACCCAAAATTTATATCTATCCATCTAATTTGCTAGTTTATTTTGAACTATGGAAACAACAAACATGTACTACACAATTTATTTTTTGTGTCAAATGTGGGTAATAGCATGGTTTTTGCAGGCTCTGAAGTTATAGCAAAAATACTCTCCTTCAGTTGCTTCCTTTCTTTTTTATACAATTTTGATTTCTTTTTAAACTTATCAATGTAATCAAAACCTGGGGACACAGGAATAATGCAATGCTTGAATGGAGAAGGAATAGGAGTACTTGTAGTTGTTGTTACAACCACACTAATTGGGGTAGTTCTTAGAAATAACTCCTTTGTGGTGGAACTAGTAGTTGGACTTGGACCTGTCAAAATCCTTGCCCTCTTCAGTATGCCTTGATCACTTTGTGTTTGTGTGGTATCTTGTATTGTTGTCCTCTTGTGTGTAATTTTTCATTGTAGCACATGTTGAACACTACTTGTACTACTACCCATACCATTGTCACCAATGGTAGTGCTAGTTGTACTAGGTTCTCCACCATGGGCATGTCCTAGTTGTGATTGTATCTAACCATGAGGATTAAGAATTAAAGATCTAACAAAATGAATTGTTTTAGTTGTACTTGTATGCCCTTGGTCTAAATTATCAAATCCAAGGCTAGATTTATCATCTAGTTTTCTAGGTTATACATTTGTTACCATCCAAGGGCCTTGTCCTTGGGACCCTAAAGGACCACCTTCATAACCCATTTTTTCGGCTATGGCTACTCTTAAAGTATATGCTTCTTTTGTGGCCTCACTTAAACTAGCTTTGACATAGCTTTGTTCTTCCCTATCATCATTAGATTCATCATCAGTTTCTTGATCTTCATGTTCATTGGGATGCTCTATATTCCACAATTTTCTAAACACACAATCTTCTTCGATATCTCTAAAGTTTGCAAGAGTTCTTGGTTCACCTAGCTCCTTCCTCATAGACCAAAAGGTAGTATTTTTTATTGTGACAATTTTTTGTTTGTAACTTACTTATCTAGAGAATCTGGCATTTTTACTCTACTAGATGGTTTATCACTTTTTTCATAAAAAAATGTTTTACCTCCTAATTTGATTCTTTTCTCTTGTCTTTTGGTGCAATGCCATAATTTATGCTAACAAATTTTCAAAAGAAATACCTTTCTTAGTGGCACTTTTCTCCATTTCCATTTTGACCTCATCCCAAGAATCCTTGTTTCTCAAGTTTTCAAGCAAGGTTTTACTTTAATGTTGAATTCTACTTTCAACATTCCTATTGGTCACAATCATTGATTTAATGGTGGTAGATGGATCATACTACTAGTGACAAGCAACATCAAAATTAAAAAAAATTAAAAGATCATGTACCACCATAAATTCTTTTCTCTCAAATTTGAACCATCCACATGAAAAAAGTAAAGAAGGAAATAAGGTCTTCTTTTTCTAACTAAAAAAAGTGTAGTTCACTAGTACTCTACATCTTCCTTACATATTCCAATGAAAAAACCCTTTATGTCACATGTATTGGAAGTTTGTATGGATCTACTCCTAATCCATAAAATATTAGCACATTATATTCTTCCATTAAGTACCAATCAACCAATTCTATTTCTTTTCCTAGTTGAATGCAATTTCTACATGAAATAAGCAATCTAGGCATTGGAATATTTATAATTTCTTGATAAAATGGAGCCAAAAAGTAGTCTAAAAAATGATTGTAGTTCCTTCGAGAATCATGCATACTTATCTTAGTGGTCCAATAATATACTGGAGATGTTTTCTTTTCCTTATCATCCCTATAGGGTTGAATTTGAAGCTTGTTGTTCTAAAACATTCTACTAAATTTGAATAGAAAAAAATAGCACAAGTAGGTAATGAGCCTAAATGTATTAGTAGAATTTGAGTGTGTACCTCATTTAATCATTTAAAAATGTTTATATATGGATTCTATAATGTGCTCAATAAATTTATATTTGACAAGTGGAAAAACATAATGGATATTATATATGATTTCAAGGAGGCTTGCACCCACTTCCCAATTGCTATCCAGTCTAAGGAAAAATGCTAGCATGGAAATAGTATCCTAAACCCATGATCTAAAAATATCAAAATAATAAGGAGGCTTATGATTACCTTTCAATATGTTTCTATCTTGAACTATTTTATTTAGGAAATTATTTTTGTCCCATTCATTTGCTGCTTCATAATCACTAGCAAGCTTTTCTAGGTCAAGGTCAATGTGGATGTTTCCACATTCTTCAGTTGTAAACCCTAATGCATTTTCCAAATTATTCTACATTAATGGATAATAATTCTTCTTTACTATCTTTAACAATTACTCTTGTTATCATCATAATTGTGGTCACAAACCATGATAAATTTTGGGCAAGGGAAAACCTCATGTAACATCATGCGCCCTAATCCACTTACCCTTGGTACATTGAAACTATTATTTACATTTGGTTTGCAGCCTTATTCTTAGATGAAAATCTAAGTTCTGAGGTAAGCCTACCATAGATTTCAAGATCCTAAATATCATGGTATTGATTAGTGAAACTTGGGGTTTTAAGAAATCCAACATAATGTATTTTTCTATCTGATTTTGCCTTTCCCAAAAACATTGTTTGGTATAGTGGTGGTAGACATTCTTGTACAATCTAAAATTGTGAATTCCCTCTTAGTCCTCCTTAATTTTTCTTAAGTCTCTCAACCCTAAACCCAAACTTTAAAGTTTGAAAAAATAAAATTTTACGAAATGAAGAAACATAGCTATAGGAATTCTATCTTTCACTTATCCATATTTTGACTCTTGAAAAGATTAATACTAACAAGTATGGATTGGATTTATTGGAACCTAGAATCTTCTTGGTGCAATACAATGAGCAATCTAAAATCTCCCTATGTGCTAACTCTCTCACTTAAAAATAAAGTCACTTAGTAGTAGAAAGTTCACTTATTTTTTTAATATTAAAGTGGATGAAACATCAATGTGTTGCCTCCCGACCACACAATTAGTATATTACATTTCCATAATGGAACTTAGAAATAAATTCTCAAAAAAATTCTCAACCATTGATCTTTGTAAATCTAATAGTTATAGGGTGATTCTAGAGGTTTGAGTTTGCAAGCCTACTGCTCTATGCATTTCATTCTAGAATGTAACTATATAATCCATCAAATGGTCATCAAACTATTGAGTAATTTATGATATAAACAATAAACATGTGATTTAATAAAATTTAGTGGCACTAGGATACACAATCCTAATAGAGTGATTGAGATGAGTCCACATGTCCATTCCATAGTTCCATGAGTCACATATAGATCTAATTAAAGCATCTTGCAAACTCATGAAATCCCTTAAAAAGAAAGACATTGATTGAAATCAAGGCCAAGGGGTTGATAAATTAACATTTCAAAGGACTTAATAAAATGAACAATAATATAGGGAATTGGGGGATCAAGTCAATGAAAAAGTAGAAATCAATAATATTTCAAAAAACCCTTGCAAGAGTGAAAACTTTTAGCGTTTTTAGTATTTTTTGTCAATTTAATGTCAACTTTCTTTTTTCATTTGTATTGCTTTATGTTTTAAATCTACATGCAAATATTTCATAAATTGATAATACTTAATCACTTGAAGGAAAAAAATCATATTTTTCTAAGCTTATTAAATATTTCATTCCATTATTTTATTCCATTTACATTACTTGTATAATTTGAAGACACTAAAAAACACAAAATAATTCTTTATTGTAAATGAATATGGAAGAATAACACAACCATTTATTTTATTACCACTAAATTACATAACTTTTTAAAGATGAGTAGAGCATGCAAGCTCTTGTTTTGTATAAATGACACATGCCACTTTACATCAGATAAAATTGATTACAAGCTACTACTGGTGATTGTGGAAGAGCATTTCTTATACCATATTCTCAAACCACGAGGCTTTCTGACCATGGTTTGGATCTTGGGATCTTGAATATGCTTCTACATTTATAGTATTCTTGATCTAATGCACTAGACCAACCAAAAATGACATAATTTATTCCAAGCTAGTAGTGGCGGCTATGGGATCTAGACCATATTACCAAAAAGATAAATTTGAGAATTCATAGGGCTTTCCCGCCATTCTAGGAAAATGGGAGCTATGAAGATACAAAATGTACCTATCTTATTTAAGAGAAATAGTCATGCAAAAGATAAGGGGTAGTAAATTTTCTAACACCTTTTGTGTGCTACTTCCATGCATCAGGATAACACACAATGAGTCTAAAAGTCCACAGTTCCTCTTTGAGGGCCTCTATCAAAATTGAGTATGAGAATTCATCAGCTTTGAATGCAAACAAGATTAAAATACTTGTGGGTGTACTCTCTGTGAAAGAACTTATCTCCATCAGATCTCCTCATCCTAGTTCAAAACCCATCTAATCAGTCAAGTGAATCGGATCAACTTCTTTCTAATTCCACCCATTGTAAACTTGAAGGAAATTGGTCTTTTACTTTATAACTACATAACTAGAGGTAGGAGAATTTAGAGTATCCCCAATAATACCACATCATCTTCTTCCTTATAAACCTTGCAAAATGAAAACCCTAGAACATTGCACTCAAGAGTAAAGCCTTTATCCTTCTACGAATGATTTTATTTTAGCTCACTATCCCTATCTATGGGCCACCACTACCAACCTGATCCATGTTTACTCATGATTCATGTGACGTATAATTGTGCAAACCAAATAACCAACTTAATTATGTATCTTAAGTCTTACATTTACAATGTTTATTTTGATTGATGTCTAGCTACATGCACATTGTAACTCAACCTGAAAAGCTATCAAAATCACCACTCAAATGATATGAAATCATTATAAATCTTATTTCAATTGATCACTAGATTAATTCCATCATCATCTATAATATGTCGTGCAATTTTCAATATCAAGCTATCAAATCACTCACTTCGGTTGTACACATGGCATTAATCTATAGTACCGCAACCGCACTTTCTTCAAAGAAAGAAAATCTAACAGATATGCGGAAATTGATAAAAAAGAAAGCACATGCCACGTGCCATACTTTTTTCCATTTTCAATATCAAGTTATCAAATCAAACATTTTGCTCACTATGGATTATAAGAGAAACTTAATTTTAAATATTTTAAATATTTCTCATGTACATATGGCATTAATCCATAGTACCATAACCACATTTTCTCCAATGAAATATTATTTGGCGGATATGCAAAAATCAATAAAAATATGAAGAATTAAATGAAAGGTAGAGTACTTCAAGGCATTGAAAAGAGAGAATTAAATGGCATGTTGTAGCATAATCATTATCAATTTCCATTAATATGTCACAATAATTTTTTCTCACTTATCATCAGAACTATATGTTGAACTCAAATCATAAAAAAAATTAAAATTTTAAGACTTAAAAGCCACATTTTTATATTGAACAAAGAAAAAAGGATTTACAAGAATTGAGCCATGAAAATTATTTTAATTTAAGTAGCCATGAAGTACATAGCCATCCTAGCCAAAAAACCACTAACCGTGACAAAAAAACCAATCATAAAATACATATTACAAGAGTTGTACAATAAAATATAGATATGATTCATTACTATTTTTTTGTAACAATAGCAGAGGCCCTCAATTGGGTTTTTGAGAAGGATGTTAATTGATTTGAACAAAGTAACAATAGATAAGAAAAGGGAATCACCTAAATCCTTCCTCCAAAACTCCAAACTCTGCAATGATTC
This sequence comes from Sequoia sempervirens, assembly GCA_007258455.2. NCBI lineage: Eukaryota > Viridiplantae > Streptophyta > Pinopsida > Cupressales > Cupressaceae > Sequoia > Sequoia sempervirens. The sequence continues at coordinate 547,627,346 of VDFB02047230.1, forward strand.
ATTGGTCGTATCACACACTAGACCACACCTCATATTAATCATGGCAAGAGCTTGCACTGCAAAAGTAGCTAGTTCAAGTTTGGGGAAGATTCCACCAACAGGCTTTAATCTAATTTCAAAATTGTAAATCTCAAGTGCTAACTCCAACAAAGAAAGAGAATAAATGAAAGGCTATAAATAACGTATTGCAAGTGTCTTCACCAAATATTTATCTAACAAAATGTCCATGCAATTGGACAAGAGAGTAGAAGCTACCTTAGAAAATAGAGTGTTGGGGTTGTTCTGAATCCATTCCCTATCCACAATTATTCTTATAGCCTCCTCAACCTGTACATAGGGAATGGTAAAAACCATACCCATCTTTCATCTATCGTATGCATAGTTGCTTCTTTTCTCCCAAAAATATTTGGGTAGCATGACATGCCATGAAGACTCCATAATATCACAGAGAAATTGAGAATATAGAAGAAAGAAATCAAAGCCAAATATATTATAAATGATATAAAGAACATCAAGTTGGTGAAGTATATATAGAACAAAGACATCAAATACTCAACACTTGAATATTTAATTCACCACTTGATGTGACAAGACTTTAAGTGATTTAATAAATAATAAAATTCCAACCATTTATATTTTAAAATCTAATGGTTCTGGAATTATTCTAGAGGTTTGAATTCACAAGTCTAGTGCTTTAGAAATTTTCTTTTGAATGCAACTACAATTGTCCATCTTACAATAACCACCGATCTTTGATGAACTTAGCACTGACTGTTGATTCCTTTTAGACCATTAACCATGAGATGAAGCTTAGTCCCACCAATGATAGATGTCACAATCTTGCATTATCACAGAAAACTAAAGGGATCACCTTCTCAATAGTATAGGCGTGTGTCAGACACCCAATTATTAATCACCAATATGAACCATTGATTTTTGTGAGAAAATATTTGTCACCTGAATTAGGAGATATTAAAGTTTTTGATACTCTATGGAACTAGTAATCACATAGGTCAAGGGGTCGGTCACCACAATGAATCCAAAGGCTTAAGTCATAACTTAAGCGTCCTTTAACTACCGATAGCCAGCCAATGATAAATATTATTTTGGGTGTCATGACTTTAAGTGATTTAATAAGTAATAAAACATCAACCATTGATTTTAGAAATCTAATAGTTCTAGTGTTATTGCAGAGGGTTGAATTCACAAGACTAGTGCTTCAAACATTTTCTTTTAGAATGCAACTACAACCGTCCATAAAAAATTCATCGAACGATCATGGGTTATATTACGCTGACATCTGGCTTCATACATAATAAATATGTTGAAACTTGTCTCCATTCTAGACATTTTATGAAGGAATTTGGATGTGTGGAATTTTTTTCCTAGAATAGAACAATATGTAGCATTTGATATTTTTGCCACCCATGCTATGACTTTTTATTGGCATACCAGTTTATTTCACCAACAAATTTTTTTATTGGTTTGAGATTATGTTTAATTCACCAGTGTTTTTTTATTCATTTGAAAATAGGTTTAATTTTCCAATTAAAATATACTTTTTTGGTTTGAAAACATTTTTTAATTGCCAAAAAAAAAATTGTTTGAGTGCAGGTTTAATTTTCCAATAGAAATATTTTGTTGGTTTGAAAACATTTTTAATTCGCTAATAGAAATATTTTATTGGTTTGAAAATAGGTTTTAATAGCCAATGAAAATATTTTTGAAACAAAAAAAAATAGTATGTTCACCAAATGTGGATTGATACCTAAAGGGGGTATGATGGATCTATTTCTCCAATTTCATTCAAGAAATGAGATCCACATAATGAAAGGACTGTCAAACTTGAGGTGAGTCAAGTCAAAGTGTCAATATGAAAATTTACCTTTTTTGCAAGGATGGGGGTCTAGGCTAAACACCAATTTGGACAAAAAGATTAAAAATAGAAAACTAACTCAAAAATGCAATCTGCAAAGTGCATCTAATAAATTAACCTCAATTTTGATAGAACTAGAAGTCAAAATTCATATTTGAGAAAGGGAAAGTGATGTGTACTAGTCACCAAAAGTGCCTTTTCAAAGCTAAGGACTCATTCGCCCTATGGTGAATGGGTCCTAGATAGGGCTCTATAAAATGGTTTTGGGGTTCTCTTCTTCTGTGTCTACACTCCCATATCCCTGATTTTCACAGTCAGACAGTCGAAAATAAATCTTGTAGGAGAGTTTATGTGAAATTGCAAGAGTGATGAAAAAAAATGCAAGTTTGAAAACTTTGTAATTTTTCTCTTCAAGGGATCTTCCACCTAAAATTTGCAAACATAAATCAAGAGGGAAATTTTTTTGTTGTTGGTGAATGGGGGTTTCTTTGGTTAAACTGTGTTTTGGTAGTTAAACCTTGTAATGAAATGAAATAGCATGAAGGAATGATGAATGAACAAAGTAATGTCACAACTCACCAAACCTTTGTTTTAACATTGGAATGCATATTTTCATCTAGCATGAAATGGCTTCAATGGATTTGGATCTTGATCTTGAAACTTGACTTGAAATGATTCCTTTGAATGCTTGAATGGATCTTGAACACTACATTAACATATTAGCTCAAATAACATGCATAGTGTAAGAATACTTTGACATGATAAGGGTAAGTGCAAAAATAAGGGGGCAAAAAAGGGGGCTTAAGTGGCCACTTTTTTCGTAAAATCAGGAAATACTAACCTTGGACATGAAATTGAGGATAGTTACACTTAAAATTTTGAGATGCAACAAGAAAAAGGATCATAGTGCTCCGAGTCTACTTTATAAAATACTAATTTATTTTGAAAATGGTTGAGATTAAGGGGTTCAAAAGAGGGACCCACAAAAATTGGCATTGTTTTTGTCAAAAAAACATAACATAGCAACTTTTGTGGGAATGTAGCATGGTGAACTTTTATTTAGTATTTTTAAAATCACTCCGGTGAGAAATTAGCTAACAGTATGTAGTTGATGCATGATTTTTTTAATAATTTTTTAATGAATATTTTATCTTTTACTAATTTTCAAAGTGGACACTTCCTAAAAAATAGAACTTTGGTCGTGCTACCCCTACAAATTTTGGAAACTAATTGATTTTTTTTTAAATGTAGAATGGAGTCTAGTTTCTAAAAATGTAATTTATTTGAAATTTCAATGAATGGTTAATTTATAATGAAAAAAACACCAAACACTTATTTTTTTCCAAAAAAGAGACAACCAAACAAAAGAAATAATAGATCAAAGGCTTAACATTATCAAAAAGTGAAAAAAATTATATCATTGGATAGCTAAGAGAGCCTAACATTACCCAGGTGCTGAGTTTGTTTGACATTGAAATACATGCAATCCTGATGGTGAGCACTCGCCGAAGACAAAACAACTTTATTGTATGCAAAATATGAGACTTTTGACCAATGACCCAAAATGTGAGTGTCATGATCCAGGATGTATGCTCCACAAGCCAACTTGATCATGTGAAATATTTTATAATTTGCAAAAACACGTCTCTAGTCATTGGGAAGGCCCTCAAAGCCTTTGGGTTGGTATTCCAAGGAAAATACCAATCCTAAGTCTTGGGGATTCCCAAAGCAAAATATAACGCAAGCACATTATAACACACTCCCATTATATCTTATATTTTGACATGGTTTTTTCCATTTGTGCGGGACATGCCTAGCAAGACATAATGTGACCATGTTATAATGCACTCATATTATGTCTTTCTTTATGTTAAATGCTACTCTATTGAATGTGTGTTTATATGTTTGTATGTTTGCATGTACATGTATGCTTCCATGCCATGTATGTATGCTTGTATGTATGTATGCCTATATGTATGTATGTATTTAAGATTGCATGTACATATGTACATGTATGCTTGTATGCATGTAAGATTGTATGTACATATACATTATGCATGTAAGTATGTATGTATTTATGTATATCTTTAGAGGGAGGGAGAGACACGAGAGAGAGAGAGAGAGAGAGAGAGAGGAAGGAGACCAAGAGGAGTGAGAGAAGGCTGGAGGAGGGTCTTAGCCAGGGTGGAGGGATAGGAGGAGAGGTGGGGGAGAGGGAACCGGAGGGAGGAATGAAGGACAATGGGCATGAGCGCACCATGCCACACAACACGGGGAGCATATATATATGGCGATGGTTGCCACGGTGCCGGGCGCAGCAGTGGGCGCCAGAGCGGAGACCTGAAGAGGCGGTGCGGCATGCATGATGGCTTGGCGGCTTACATAATCCGCCATATATGGGTATGGCGACCTGGAGAGTGCACGTTATGGCGGCTTTATGACCCCATCCAGGCAGGCTGGAAACGAACAGATGGCAGCAGCAGGAGTCAACAATGGAAGCCAAAATGGCACCCTATGGAGACAGGTATATATGTGGGAGGAGAGAGTGGAGTTAGATGGAGGCAGAGTGGAGATAAAGATATGACAGAGGAGTGAGATGACAGGGATCTGATTGATGGAGAGGCACGAGAAAGAGTGGAGAGTGGCAGGACAAAACAATCAGGAGAGGGTGAGGAGATGGAGATGGAAGGACAGGGGCTGATGGGCATGTGGTCGGAGGATTAGGGGCGGAGGAACTGATGAAATGGATGGCCTATAATAGGTTGAGGGCATAGGGGCTGATGGATTTAGGTTGAGGCAGAGGGGTGAAGGTTTAAGGGTTTAGTAAGGGTTTAGGGGTTGGAGGAAGGGTTGGAGGGTGGATGGAAATGGAATGGAAGGACAGGGTCAAATGGAAGGAAGGGGCTGGAAGGGCTAGGGCAGAGACTGGTGCATAGGGCTGGAGGGACAAATGGAGGATCCAATGTACAAGGTAGAGGGTATAGGGGTTGAAGGATTAGGGTTTAAGGGTTGATGAATTAAGGTTTGAGGTTTGAGGAATTAGGGTATTGAGTTTACTTAGGTTTAAGGGTTCAAGGGTTGAGAGATTAGGGCTGAGGGTAGAGGGTATTGGGTTGAGGGTAGAGGGTAGAGGGTTTAAGGTTTTAGGGTTTAAGGGTATTGGGTTGAGGGTTTAGGGTAGAGGGTTTAAGGTTTAGGGTTTAAGGGCTAAGGGTTGAGGGTTTTGGATTTAGGGTTGAGTGTTTAAGGGTGCAAGGGTTGAGGGTATAACACTAGTACACAAAAAACAATATATGACTAAATAAACTACTAAAAATTGCATATAAATGACTAATTTTGGTCACGTGACCATTAGTAGTTTATTGCTGGTCATTTATAACACAACCAAATTTATGACTAAACTATTTTAGTCATTTATTTAGTCATTATTTTAGTCTAAATTTGGTCATTGATTTGGTCATTTATTTAGTCATATATATTTAGTCATTAATTTTAGTCACGTGATTACAGTGGTTTATTTGTAGTCATTTATAACACCACAAAATTTATGACTAAACTATTTTACTCATTTATTTAGTCATCGATTTGGTCATTGATTTAGTCGTTAATTTAGTAATTTATTTAGTCATGGTAGTGATTTGTTTTTTCATATATTTAGTCATTAATTTAGTCATTGATTGTTGTTAACTGGCCATTTATTTATTCATTACTTTAGTCATATATTTAGCCATTAATTTAGTCATATTTAATCATTAATTTAGTCAACAATTTAGTCATTACAAATCAAATCTAACTTAATTAATCCTCACAAGTTTATAGATATAAACTTCAAGTATCATAGATATTCAAATGTTAAAAAAACACCATGAAATGAAGATTAAAATGCTTGAACAAATATGATTGATCGGATACAAACACAAATAGATTACAAATCAAGAGGAGCCACAACACATGATTTATGAGTGGAGAAAAACCACTCTAAAACATTACTTTATTAAGCCTCATTGGCAAATCAAAATCTCATTGGTTACATTCAATGTTTTAGTGACACTGTACAACTTACAAACACTATATAAACAAAATACTCATATTTTCATATACTTATATTGTTTTCCCCTTCCTTAACTGCAATCCTTTATGGAAGGGCAATGACCTCCTATAGGGGCTCGACCCATTTAATCCCCTTGAAAATCCATAGCTTTCTCGCCGCTATTAGTTTTAGCTCCTCTAAACTCTTCCTCACTGGTATTCACCTTTCACTTCTCCAATTTGGAGCTACAGCCTGAAAATAAGGTTTCAGAATTTGCACATCAAAAACTCAAAAAAGTCAAATAATACAAAGGATAAAATTCAAACATTTTATTTTCCTTTTCCAACTATGGCACCCTAAACTTAGGCGCTAGATATAATGTTTCCTATTTATCTCTTACAATTTAAGAAAAAATGAATTCATGCAAGATAGCAAACAAATAGACAATATTCAATTAGTGATATACAACTGCCTTATTCCTTAATAGTTGATCAATAGCTTGATTATTGATTGTGAATTTTTAATTGATACGCTTGAAAGTGTCCTTGCATGTGTGTGAATTGGAGCTTTGGATGAGGATATGAACATCCATCAAAAGAATATTTGGAAGTAGATTTTTATCACATAACACAATTCTCACATGAACTATAAAAAATGCATCATTATATTCTCAGATCATTTGAGTTTGGTCCATTGATAAAAATGAAAGCCTCAAATAGAGTACTCCAATCCTAGAACATACTACATTATGATACAAATTAAATACCTGGATGATTTGGATCAACATAAGGGAGTGAATGAACTTGCTTTCCACCTATATTACCATTTGGAGCCACACGCTCAGAAGATACATTTGTAAATTCTTCAGAGACCTGCACAAAGTAATTGTCATTCCTATCTCCTTTGTACAAAAGGCTAATGGATAAAAGTTAAAACTATGCTAGACATGTTATAGCTTTATCCCACAGTTGTCAAATGCATTCCCCAACTTTAGGAAAACACCATACAACCAACTAAAAATTAACACATGCAAACATAATAAACATGAAATTTGCAGAGTTTGTGATATACTAAACAAGATTCTGGTAAAAATAACATTTAATATCATTGACAATCTAGATCATAGTCAGTGATACATCATCGAGATTAAAGAAAATTATCCTAATGATGGATCATAGAGTGTGATCTAGAATGTTGATGAAATTAAATGTACAATTATTTTTACTAGAATCTTGTTACAAATGCAAACAACACATATTCATCCCATCTGGTCATATCTAGCAAGGGCATACATTACAAAATAGCATATATATATACTATATAAATGGATTTATTAATTTTATTGTTCTGAAATAAATCTACACTAATGGTAAGCTCCAATGACAAATTCAAAAAATATGGATGACAACAAAGTTACATACCAGTGTTGCAGCTTGTAGCGGTTCAAAAAGATTATGGTTAATGTTTTCCTTTGAATTTTTAATGACTACAACAAAACTCCTTAGCCAAGCTCCAATTAGGTCAGCCAACCATAAACATGCAATAACCCCTCATGTACTTAGGAATGAAGCTATATTTCAATTCAAGCATTGTAAAAAATGAAATAACAATGAAAAAACATGAGATAATGGAGTTTAGTCCCTTCATTACAAATAGGTCATGAATATGACCTCTATAGTGTGAGATTTCAGTTAGTCTATGTTCAACATCATCTTGTTGAATTTTCCCTATCTTAGGAACACTTTCTTTAATCTTCACTACATTTGTAAATTTAGGCTTTTCACATCCTGAAAGATCCAACAGACTGCAATTCTTTTGCATGCTACCATCTATTGGATTTGACAGGTTATCAAAGGCCTTTGCAACCATACAAGAAGAGGTACATTGAGGGGATCCTGCATTTTTGAGAAGCATAGGGGACTTCAAAAGGCCTCTATACTTCCAAGAACCATTTCCTCTAGATTTATTCAATTCATGGCCATTCATGGTAAGATTTCAAAGCCAAAATACAGCCTACAATTTTTGTTGCTCTAGAACCTGGTTGCAAGCTCCCCTGAAGAAACAACAATATTAGACAAAAGTATAGAGAACTAATTATTTAGAATCTAATAATATTGGAAGGAGCATGCTCACTTGTTCTAAATCAAAAGATTCAAATGTTGGCAACTTTAACTCCTCAATAGCTACAAGAAAATTTATGACATTCTCAAAATATTGCTAAATAGATAAAGGCTAGCCTTCAGGACAAAGTGATGGAATATTTTCAACCACCTGCTTTCCAATTATGTAGACATTATTATCATGATTGAAATTTTATCACTCTAAAACAAAAAATATAAACAATAGCTATGAAAATTGATAATAGCTATCTACTCATATAACTATCTATAAAAAGCAAGGCCAAATGATATGAATTACTGTTATTAACTATGTTTTGAGGAAAATATACAGAAATATTGCTATAGAACCATCAAATTCGGTAGTTATTGTAGTTGTGCTGCTTGCATTACTCATTGCCATGTTTTAGGGAGATCTACAATGGTGTATGCTAGTGTAGCTTTGCTATGTAGATATCCATGAAAACAAGGGAAATTATGTTATAGAATAGATATCAATATCAATGCTTGGGAATAAACCCAAAGATGACTACAAATGAAAGCAAAAAAATAAAGAATAAAAAAGTTGTGTGATAAAGACATTACTAATCTTCACCAATACATAGGTTGTGGATCATATATGAATATAGGCTGAGTATTTCAGCAACACCACTTTTTTAGTTGGATCCTAAAAATGCTGCAACTTATGTTCTTTTCTAAAACATTTGTATGAGGTTTAAATAGTAAAGAGATTGATGAAAGATAGAGGAATTAAAAAGAGACCTAGATGTAGTTGGATTGAAGGCCATAAATTGGTACATGTTTTTTGTGTAGGAGACAGATCACATCCACAAACATGGTAGAGCTATGAAAAGTAGGAGAAATTGGCTTGGAAAATGAAGGCAACAGGGTATAAAAAATCATTTATCTACCACCATAGTGAAAAGTTAGCAATTACATTTGGTTTGTTAAACATGGCCTCTGGTACAACTATTAGAGTTGTTAAGAACCTTCAAGTATGTTCTGACATCTACAAGATTGTCGTAAGAGAAATTGTTCTAAGAGATGTGTTATGTCCATAACTCTTGTGACAAGTCATGAGTGTCGTCTTTAAACCCTTGGATTGTTACATAGCTTAATCCTCCACTCTTTCGCTCAAAATGCACCCCCAGATTCTTTTACCTCAAAATATGAGCAATCAAACAGGCATGTTAAGAACTTCTTTCATGCAAGCACTTCAAAAAATAAATATATTGTAGCAAATACATTAGATTACAAAATGTGCAATTATCAAGTGTACATTATAACAAAAAATTTATGTTTCATCTTATTACAACATTCAAAGTAAACCGCAACTAGCATCATCAAAAGCCTAACTTCAATTCTATATTCAGTAACACAGTCATAAAGTACAAACAAAGGCTCAAAAAGCTAAGTGAAATCTTTAAATCAAATTCAATCATTACCGACAATCCAAGCATCACACTCAATATAGCTATATCATTTTTCCCAAGGCTTAGAGAAATGGATATCTCGACATTGAAGCTTGGACTCGTTTTATTTCCATTTGCACTTCCTGCATCATAAATCAAGTTTCAAAAGGTCTTCATTAACATTTTCAAAATCCTTCATGCAACAAAAATAGAGATGAAAACCTTGAATGCACTATTATGACTCTAAAATTTACATTATAAATGGCTTGGACTTCAACCACACTTAAAAGATATAATAGTTGCAGAAACTGAAAGGATGAATTGTACCAACAGGCTGGCAGCCTCAAATATCAAAACTTGTACAAACAATAAACAACTACGCAGTGTTCACTGTAGGGTCCCTAAACACTATTTCTTGAGAAACCTATAAAGAAACATGAATATAAGTATATTGAATGAAAATATCAAATGTAATACAAAGGAAGACAATTCACTTTCTCAATCTTCAAAACTCAACCAAATTCTTGACTGTCCCTTCAATTAGGACTTCACATTTCCTTCACAAAGCCATAGTTTCAATTCACCAAACTGAGTTCCAAAGCACCTAACCACTTGTGGATTCCATAAACACATTAAAAAACTTCAAGTAACAAAGACCCAAACCAATTTCCAACTCAAACACCTCAAATAAGAGAATTCACAAAAATGAATTGTTCTAACAACAAATCATGCCCATTAGGCCCCATCAAGAAACAAACTCAAAATAAAAAATCCATTACTCTTACTTAATGGAATAAACATATTCAAAAACATCTGTCAAATCACATAAATCATCTCCCACATTTCATTCCAGACACTTTACCCAACACCTTTATCAGGCTTACCTTTTATACTCCCAAATGTGACTGTAAATCAAATTGTCAAGTAAAATCAATAAACATGTATAAAAGGTCTGTTAACCCCTCAAAATCTGTCAATAAATGACTCTTAAAACATATAAGCACCATTCAATAAAAATATAACTCATGAAGAACTCAATAACTACGAACAAACTCATGAAATTACACTATACACTGTCTTTTACCAGTCCTTTTCATGTTTTACAGACTTAGGCTTATTGATTTGAATATTGCTATTCTCAAAACCTCTTACCATTGTTTGGAGTACATGTAATATGTTCTGCTTAAACTCAATAAAAAATAATTGTACAAGAGGGATTCAAACACCATTATCAAAACTTTTAAATATCATAGTATACTGGGTTTACCAGTATTTTGCATCAATTGCAAACCTGGGGTTTATTGATTTTAATACCTCCAATCTCAAATGCTTATATCCAATCATTCAAGCATCTTTATATAGACCTGAATAGGCTTAATTAATCATCAAAATTCCCTTTTCATGAACAATTTGATAAACCCTAAGTGCTTTCTCCATAAACCCTGTTTTACCAGTCTATCACATAGTTTATAGTCTAAAATTTCAATCTTTCACATATTGGCCTTACACTTTTGGTATAGAACCCTTAGAACATGAAAATATGTTCTCAAAGGAGTAATTTCACCAAAAACCATGGAGTTTCAATGGTTAGAATGAAAGCAGCATAAATATTCTTGTCCCTGTTTACCCTAAATTAGGGTTATAACCGTTCACTGAAAAATGGCAAGATCTTTCTCTAAACCACACCTAATTGAATGAAACAAAATAGGGATGGAAGGTAATTAAAGAAACTACTACTTACAATCAATTCAACATGACTTCATGTCCGTACAGGGCCATACAACATCTGAAATAGTAAAAATTATGTAGAAAATATGCAAGAAAATAGAGCATTCCTTTATTCAAATTATTTGCAATTATGCTTTGTATATCCATGTATTTTATAGATATATCTGATATTCTAATTGAGTATGCATGCATGGGCTTTTCAAAGGTGAATAATTTATAGATGATAAATTTCCAGTAAATGTGTTATACTTGAATTACCCACCTCACTCGGTTGAAATTTGCAAGATGTCCCATGTGTAGCCCTATGAAACCTTGATTTGAATTGATATTTGTTCTATACTCTTGCATTGTGCAACCAATAACACATGTATAAGTGTAATTTTTCTAGTTTCAAATCACAAAATGAGCAAAGAATATAAATTTGATAGGTCCTCAAATTGTCTTGAAGGGATTGTATTTTTTCCTTTGGTTAAACATCTCTTATAGTATTTTCAAAAATAGATTAGCGGTGGAGCATTGAATATGATGGGGAGTTATTTAATATTCATTAAAGATAATCAATGTATATGTTTTGGGTAGCCTGCATGAACATATCATCAGTACTGGTTAGGGTAAGCTAGAGTACTTAGTACAAAGTAATTGCTCTGCTGAAATCACAAATGCTTCTAGACACAACTATGAGTTTTTTACATCACACAGTTGCATCCAGAAGCATTCCAGATTTGGATAACATGGACTATGAAAATATTATGGCAAGGATAATTGATCTGCTGTTAAGAAAGTCTTCCTAGACCAAAGATTACCCCTAGTAGAGTTAATAAGAAAAGGTTTATGTGAATTCTTCTGAAATGATACCAACATATGCCTGAGAACTAACGAAGAACAAACTAGGTGTTAGTAAGACAACTTCTTACAACCTGCAAACTGCATCTCGTCACTAATGATTCAATGAATCAAATGGATAATGGGATCAATAGTGCTTTTTCAATTTTGATTTGGTGAAGCTGATGGCACACACACCCACCCTTCATTAGGCCATCATAAGAGGGCATCTAAGAGCCCAATCATATTTTCCAAGGAATAATGAAGATCTAATACAACAAGTTTTGAACTTTACGATACCTGTTATGAATGGTCTTTCCACTAAAATTTTCAATCCTACTATTAGGCTACTGCCCATAGCTACCAAATCTGGTCAGATCCAGAATTTTTTGGACCTACAGGATTTGTCCAAAATTAGTTTAGAATATTCAATTTTGATAGAAATTTTACCCTTTTCTTGTTTTGAAATTTTTTTGACCTCCCAAATGAAACAAAATTTTAAATTTTCGAATCAAGTAGTTATGCTACTGCTCAAGTATAAGTTCTACAAGAAAATTGTCTTATGTCAATAGTAAGCTAAGGTTACCCATATTTCTTAAGATTGTGTTTAGTTTGTTTCAAGCTATTGAAGATCAGGATCCATTGTTTTATTTTGACCTGGTGAGACTGAAGGTTAACCTAAGCTTATAAAGAAGATCTCAGTGCATGGAAGCCAGTTGACCCCAGTGAGCCTTAGAGATAGCCCAAGCTCTACAAATGGTAAAACTTAAGAGTCTCACACCTACATATTTGACAATACGGTTGTAATAGATGTATGTGCAAATACATTACTGTGTTAAATATGCAGCTCTTGTTAAGATAATCGAGCTCAAAGCTATAAAGAAATTCTTCAATGGGGGATGCACACTCATTTCTTTAAGCAAGGCAATCCAAATGGTGAAATCTCAGTAGTTTTATCTCTATGTACCTAGTTAGAGGGTTCTGAACTTTGCCTTGCCTAGTGAGAATCCTGACTCAAAGATAATATCAATTGACGATACTAAAAATTCCCAGTATTTGAGCTGGCGAGTGTTGGAAAGAACAGATTACTCACACTATTGGATGGCCTATGAATAACACACTAGTTAAAGACCCATATTTAAATTGAACTTTGATCTGGGGAGGTTTAGGTATCAAATGCTATAGCATTGTTAGGAAGACATACATGTAAGTAGTAGGTAAAAAATAAAAACTCAATACATTCACCTTATATTTGACAAACTTTGAGCTATCAGCTATGATTTGATAAAGAATTTTGTGGTTGTGTAGTCTACTGGAATTGTGGCAAGGGAAATATATAATGCAAGGCAGAAATCTCGTTTGACTTTCTGAGCACATAACATTAACATATGTAGGGATCCTAGATGGGAATGAGGTCAAGAAATGCCTGGAGAAGATCCGCTCATGGCTAGCAGGTACACAGTTTCCTATGTTCGTGGATTGCAAGGTGATATGATTTCTGATAAGAAAAGAGGATCACCTAGAGTCCAACAGACTTTGAGAGCTTCTGCTTGTTGCAAGCATTTCACAGCTTATGATTTAGATAGATGGGAGGGCACTACTCGTTACTCTTTGAATGTGTTAGTAAGTAGCATTCATTGCATGGTTCTATTTTAGGCTTTGGTAATACATATCATAGCATATATGTTGATCTTTCTTACTAAACAACTAAAGTATATTAAGGATATATTAGATTCATGGTAAATACTAAATGGATCTAATGTACACTACAATACTTGTCTCTAACTTTTTTCTTCTTCTTGAACATACTACATGGGCTTCAATAAAGGTTCCATTTGATTTGATTTCACTATTTTCTATTGGCTATCATCAAGTAACTAAACAAGATTTGTTGGATACATACCAACCACCATTCAAGAGTTATGTGGAGCAAGGACATGGAAGTGGTATCATGTGCTCCTATAACAAATTTAATGGAGTCCCTCCTTGTGCTGATTATGACCTTCTTACCAACACTGCAAGACATGACTAGGGATTTCAAGGGTAACCAATTACATTAATACTAACCCATTGTTTAGTTTGTGAAGATTGATGCATTACTTAGAGTTTCTTTTAGCACTATTAGTTAGCTATTTTAATTACAGTAGTTTAGAGCCCCATTGACCTATTTTAGTCATTCATGGACTTTAATAGAATTGGTCTTTAACTTATTATGCTTTCATTGTGTTTTCCAGCTACATCACCTCAGACCATGATGTTGTTTCAATCATAAATACTGATCATCATTATGCATCCACTTCAGAAGATGTAGTAGCAGATGTTCTAAAAGTAGGTAATCACAATTATTCAAAGTCATATACTCTTTAAAGATGTATATTATAACTTCTACTAATTATACTACACTTTTATCAGTAGTTTTTTTCCCACAATGATGTACCAATCTTTGTGGAGTTTTAGGAATATACATTGGTCATATGGTGATGCAGAATCAACTTGCCTAATCTTAGTCTATTTGTAACATAAAATTGGCACCTTTATGATAAGACTCAAATTTTGTATGAAGAGTAACGAATATTTATGTCAATATGATCTAATTAGAATTTAATTATGGACAAAAGATAAAGAACTGTGCATTTGAGCTTCTAAGGTTAGACATCTTTAAAGTTTTTCTTTATTCTTATCTTTTCTAGAGGAAGTTCTATTAGAAGAGAAAGGGCTATAACTCTAGGAGATAAAATGAAGGGTAAGAGGAATACATTTAAGGGATGGAACAACCAATACTAATATTTTGTAAATATCAATGGTAATAGAGTTTATTATAATTCAGTCCATCCATCTTTGATAATACTAGGTGTGTTTTTATCTATAACATAGATAAACATTTGTATGATGTGTTTTCAACTGGTGTAACTATGATTTTTGTTTGTCATCTACTGAAATTTTAAGAGAAGCTATTGGTGGAACATTTGAGGTTCCAAGAGTGCAGTAGTACCCTAATGTCAAAGAGAAGGTAGAAAAGGATTCTAAATATTAGCTAAGATTAGATTGTGTTTGCTGATTTGATAACAATATCTACATTGTTGTTTGTCAAGAATGGATGTAAAATGTGGAGATTATTTGTGAAGATACACAATATCAACAATCCAAAAAGCAAAGCTGAATGAATCATATGACAATAGAACTCTTTACAATTTTTTCTCTATACGAATGTGTCTAGGGTTTTTCTTTGGTGATCTTAGTCAACAACTATATGGCACACTGAAGATAGATGAAGTGTGTTCACCTGAACATCAAGAAATTGCATTGGAAGCTGCAAGATAGGGAATTGTGCTTCTCAAGAATAGCAGGAAACATTTGCCTCTATCAAAAACACAAACCAAGTCCTTAGCTGTCATCGGGCCCAATGCCAACAATGCAACTATTCTCCTTGGGAATTACTATGGTTGGCTTCTACTTTGATTTTTTAGATAAGTGTTTATTAATCCGATAAGTAGAGGCACTCCATAATCAGTTGAACAATGACCAAGACTTGAAGGACAATAAAGAAGTTGAAACTAGTGTGCCAAACAGTTCTCATTTGCTTTACCAGATTCAAGGTTTCTTTGTGGCATCTGTTCAACTACTAGTTCTAGTGAAGTGTTGGTATACCCTACAAATGCTTCATGAAGTAATTCTTTCCTCAGGATAATTTGGTTTCTAATTTTTTTAGAGCTAATTTACATCTTTTTGTGATTCTTGGAAATTAAGTTTATATGAAGATAAAGCAGGCCATCATACTTCAACGAAATTCTTCCCTGCTTATGAATATCCAAGGATTCCTTGTAGTACCATAACACTGCTTCAAGGCCTGCAGAAATATGTCAAGAACACATTGTATGCAGCAAGATGTGAGAATGTGGCTTTCTTATCTGATACTATGCTCATTCAAGCCATAGAAATTGCAAAGGAAGCAAATGAAGTAGTTTTTGTTGTTGGATTAGACCTAACCCAAGGAAGAGAAGATCAAGATCGAGTCAATTTGAATCTACCAGGTGAACAACACAAGATGGTTTCTAAAGTCTCACGTGTTGCTAAAAGACCGGTGGTGCTTGTCATCCTCTGTGGTGGTCTAGTGGATGTATCTTTTGCAGTATATGACTCTAGTTGGGCATATTACCCTAATCAAGCTAGAGGCCAAGCCCTTGCAGAGATTATATTTGAGGATTACAATCTAGGTATTCCATTCCCTACAATCCATGTGCCCTTTCCCACTGTTCTTTTTTACTGTAATTTTCTTTTTCTTTTAAATCTTGGGATAGATGATGTTTTAATTTCTGGATTTAGAGGTGAGGGTAACTTATAACTTGTTATGGAGAAAAATCAGGAGCAAATTTCTCCTTGGAAAGATTAAAAGGTCTAATGAAGTTACTGATAGAAAACATTTAAAACTTGTCATTGATTTGAATTCTTACTAAAGCTGTTTTGACTACACAAGAAAATTTTAAAAATATAAATTCACCTCAAAATTATATTTTAGGTCTAAAGGAGTTGTGTGATGTAGACCACCTCTATTGCTACTCGTTTAGTACTTTGCTCTCACTGATAATGGATCTAAACATAACAACAAAAAGAACAACGTAGAAACTAATGCAAATACTTCAAGTATTCCCTGCCTTATAATATGTTTACTCAAAATGGACAAAGAAACAAATGCAATATACAAAAGAGATAGCAGCAACAAAAAGCCCTTCTATTCAAAAACTTGAATTCAATAACAGTTACAAATTCAATAAATGGTAGATACAACAAATTTTTTCTTAAAATATAGACCTAAATGCTTGAAATTGACAATAAGTGAGACACAATTCATTAAATGGTTAGTTACATTATCTTCCCCATCTTTTCAAAATTTTGAACCTTCTAGTTCAAAGGACTCAAGAACCCGACAACCACTGCCTGCCCTTCCACCAAGTTACATACTTCTGCAAATTTTCATATTTTTCTTCCTCTATTTCCAACCACATGTTGGACCATAAGAAATCCTCCACTACCAAATTGTTCTATTCCTATTTTCTCAGTTTCTTGTGGGTTTAGACCCATCTCTACTTGCCCTCCCCCATTGAAACTCATTCTAGATTTTTTCATCAATTGTTTTTCTTTTTAAAAGAAAAATTTTTACTCGTCCACTATTGCTGCCATCATCTTCTTTAGATTTGTCTTCTTTTATGAAGAGGTCTTTGTTTTCTAGCTCTACGTGATGCCCATAAAGCTTTGGTTGTTCACAAGACAACTCTTTCTTTGCACTATCCTCCTTTGCTACACAACAAGTCACTGAGGTACTAGGTGGAATAGTTGAATCTCATCCAAGCTGTTCAAAGATAATTTCCATTATTTTCTTATATTGCTAATGTATAATATAATAATGTATTTAAGTTACTGCTATTTTTATTTTTAAAATACAACATTATTTAATAAATGACAATATAATAATGTTTTTAAGTTACTATTTTCTTTAATTTTTATGTATTTAAGTTAGTGTTATTTTTAGTTTTTATCAATGAGTAATGATGACTAGACATGCCAACAACAAATCTGATATATATATCAGAAGCATAGCGAATCCATGGGGATCATTATTAATTATCTTCTGAAATCAATTGGACAGGAACTTGGGAAACAAAAATTGACAAAGGCATTGCAGTTTATCCAACTCACAAACTAAAGTGATTAAAGAATATTAGGTGTGATAAAGAAGGTATTATAGTCAATGTGGTATTCATTATGAGTATAAAGATAAGAAGACAAACCATCAACATTGAAGAAGTTCATGAGACCCCCGTAGCACAGGTAAAGAATCTGTCATGCCTGAATTTTTTTACTAGAAAAACCAAACTATTTTTTTTTTCAAGCCTTGATCTAATCAACACTAAAATTGTCATGATGAGATATCATGATTACAAACATTACTTATCATTAGGTTTGTATCTTTGTCATCACATTTGACAAGATGAAATATTATTTTGACTTGGTCAAATTGAGTTAATTTTGATCTCGTAAGTTACGTTAGTATTAATCATAACCAAACCACATCAGCGCCATGATCACCTTTTAACCAATAACATGATTTTTGCAACAATACATTGATGGGGGCGTTACCCTTATTAAAAGAACTGATAGAAGGATTACCATTTATTTACCACTCCCTCATTAGTAAGGGAAGGTTGCCCTCAACAATTAACTCCAATAACAATTTCAATTATTCCACAATGAAGTTTTAATAACAATGTTATTATCATGCTTTAGCCAAACTATAGTAAAATGTTGTTTAGTTCCTAATCACTCCATATCATCATTGAGATGGTAACTCTCCTAATTTATGAGTTACTTTATAATTAGATGGTGAAATTTATTATAGTCATTATTTCAGTGTCCATAACATAATACTATGATTCATTATCATAGGTAGAAATTGATATCAATGTTACTTTGACCTAACTATGAATGTCGTTAATTAAGAGAATGGTGATGTCTAACATTAATGATATCCCCGTTATGGGTAATGCCAAGTAATTACCACATTAAAAATAATTCCAATAGCCAATTTGATCTCATATTGGGTCGCTCAGCAACCCTAACAGAGTCTTACACATCTTCTAAAATTACCCTAAGTAATACTACTAATAAGATCACTATTGATTCTAATGTTACCCTTTATTTAAAACAAAACATGTGATAAATCATTATCATTTGATTCATTTTTTTTTGTATTATTTATTTATAAATATAAAATAAAAAAAATGCATACCATCTATATCCACATACAATCTATTTTCTTTAAGAAGTAATTTAAAGTAATAATGGTAATTATCACTTAATACATTATTTTCCAAATATTTTATTTTACTCCGAAGAAAACCTAAAATAACAAAAGAAATCTCTTCTTTAAAAATATGCTCATCCTTTAAATTTCCTCACCCTTTATTCTTATTTTCCCTTACACATTTCTAATTCTATTTAATAGGCTCACTTTTCTTTTGTTAAAAAAAAAGTAAAGGGAATATATTCTTCTTTCCTTTATTTAAGGAATCTTTAACATAAAGAGTACGTGGGGTCTCCTAAAAGGTAAGGTTAAGAACTATGCCTAAAGTTAAAGGAAATTTATCATTTTATTTTTATTTTTAGAAACCTCACGGTCATAGAAGCGCCAAAATATATCCAAAAGTGTTATTCACTAGAGTACAAGAATGATCATAGCTGAAGATGATGATCAGCTGTTAAATAATTATTTTATTTTATTTTTTCAAAAGAGCCTCACAACGGCAACGCTGGAACATGGTGTTAGAGTTCACCGATTCTAATGAATGCTGGTAAATGGTTTAATGTCGGTATTATTACATTTTAGAGGTTGCCTTCAAGTCAACTTTAATAATATTGACTTCTTTTGAATAAAGTTTGGTAAGCAGTTGCTTGCATCGACCTTGGGATTTATTATTAAGATTCCATGTCAACAAATAAAGAGAGATAGAGACAATTTTCTGCCATATGAATGCAACAGATTTTCTTTTATTTCAGTGTCACCACCTCTGTAGCAAATATTTCAATAGATCTTCACTTAGTACGTTCCTGACAGCCATTAGTATACTACACAGATTAAAGTTAATGCAATACCAACCTTGCTGCTGGGCCCTTCTTAGACATTGGCAGTTCCTAGAATTTAATGTGATGCTTGACATGCAACGGCCGTGGGAGCCTCACTACTGCAAGTTCGGGTGGAGTCATAAATCATAAACGAGTGATATGGTAGCACAAGCAATCTGAATGGAAATGCATATGCCAGAGATGGATCCTAACCGAGCAAATTTTAGAACTTGCTAAATGCGTTTAAGAAGGTAATTTGGCACAGAATGTTTAGATTAAAAATTAAAACTAAATTGGTAGAATGGCAGAGGTACATGGACATTAATATCGGGTGTTATCTATAACAATAAATATAATGAACTTAGGCTTTATTGTGAGTGTTACTAACCATACTTCTTATTGAATAACAGTCACCGTCAAATCTTGTACGTGCTTTGGATTTCTACTGCAAATTTCAAGAGAAAGAAGAAAGTCGTCGGGTTAAGTAGTCGGCCCTACAATTCTAACTTGTTGATATTGGATCACCTGTTGGTTTATTCGCTATCTCCTTCATGCCTTTGGCTCAAAATTTATATCTACAAACCTGCAGTTTTCATGGCTTCCCATCTCACCAGTCCTACGTCAGACCCTCTATTGGGTCAATTTTTAAGCTTACGATGTGCTTGCATTATAAAAGGTATGGTTCATTACGCTGTAGCAGTGCCAAGATCATACTTGACAGGTCTAATGCCAAAGTCAGGATAATGACAGACTACTATTAGTGGCACTATCTTATGCAAAATACATCCTCATTATCGTCTAATCACCAACTCTATTCCTGCCATTAAGATGTTTGTGTGAAGGACTACGATAGTCAAATTTTTAAGATCAAGAATCGAACAGCTCTGGCAGCACGATATGCTTCTTGCTACTTTTAGATTACATAGTTAATGTATGAAGTGACATGTATAATAATAACTCCTACATCTACTGCGTAGCTAACCTCCTGGGTGCATGAGCTTGCATTATAAAAGGTATGGTTCATTACCTTTTATGTGCTTGCATTATAAAAGGTATGGTTCATTACGCTGTAGCAGTGCCAAGATCATACTTGACAGGTCTAATGCCAAAGTCAGGATAATGACAGACTACTATTAGTGGCACTATCTTATGCAAAATACATCCTCATTATCGTCTAATCACCAACTCTATTCCTGCCATTAAGATGTTTGTGTGAAGGACTACGATAGTCAAATTTTTAAGATCAAGAATCGAACAGCTCTGGCAGCACGATATGCTTCTTGCTACTTTTAGATTACATAGTTAATGTATGAAGTGACATGTATAATAATAACTCCTACATCTACTGCGTAGCTAACCTCCTGGGTGCATGAACCTAAGGTAGATTGCTTGCCATGGTATGGTTGGTGGCACTAAAGGTAAACGTGAGTTTTAAGATAACTTCGCCATTTTTATTTATTTTTTTGTATTGGGCTGTATACTGAACAAATCAAAGCAGTGAAGAATTTTGGAGTTTTCTTTTTTTGTTTTTTTTTGGTTTAGCATTAAGTTCTATTGCATTTTATCCTTCTGGAGAAAGTTATTTATTGTCAGTTATAAAACAGAACACTAACGAAACACTTAATGCAGGTAATGCCATTAAGGAGCAATAAACTCGCATTCACTATAGATTACCAGGTCCTTTGACAATGGTTAACCAGAATCTGAAGCTGTATGTTTAACATATGCACGATGTTGTGAGGACAGATGAACAAGGATAGCGTTTCCAGAAAGAAATCAATAGAGGAGGCCATATTAAATATTGTATCAATATTGTTTCATTCTCGTTATGGATTGATTGCCCATTAGATGACGACCCGATAACTCACTGCAGAAGTTTGCACATACCAGTCATGGATGTTTTAGAGCTGTCCCCCTAATCATTTTATGATTTCTACCACGGCGCAGTAGTTTAGTTTATCTTTACTGAGTCCCTTATTATTATTATTATTATTTTGTTTAAAATAATCTGTTTTAAAGCAGCAACCCGATTTAAAGAAGGATAGCATTATGTAATCTGTTTAACAATGGTATCTAGTTTGCCAACAAAATCACTGAGAGGAACAAATGCACACTACTCATTCTTATTACCTTTACCCCTTTCTAAAATATAAAATACAGGAAGCCTTAAAAAAAAATAGATATGCTTTCAAACTTTCTTCGGTTATTCTTAAGTGAAAATTACTGCTTTGCACGTGATAGGGAAGTTTGTGAATCCTTCACTAAGATTACTGAGAGTTAAATATTTTCAGAAAGCTACACATAATCAGAATATTTTCCTTTCATCTATACACACCCCTTTTTTTTTATATATATATTTATACTTTATAATACAGTGAGGATTATGAAACCCATACCTTAGAATTATAGCATTACCATTATGTTTGAGAAGCAAATGATTTACAAACATATCAATGAGGTCTTGCTCTCCACCCTACCATAATGGCGTCATGGAGCCTCGTGGGCTCTAGCCATACCCTCGAGCAAGGAATTCTTTAAGCTCCATGATGATAAATGGAGTCTTTTCTCATTTTTTAAAGGGCTAAAACTAGCATATCACCAATTTCATGCATCTAGGTTCTCTACTTCATATTTTCAAGCATAATACGTACACCATGTCATCTTCTTGCAACTAATAACAAAGGTAAATGGAAAAGGAAGAACTTATCTCTTTTGTTTTAGATGGCGGGATTGAACTCTTGTATCCATCTTTCCTCTCCTAGCCAAACCATCTTGGTCCCAATCTTTCCAAGGAGGAAGGACTCCTCTCCTCTTCTCATCCTTTCCTCTATCCCAACTAGAGTTCTCCAAAAGGAGAAGTGGGTAATACCCCACTTCTTCTTCCTCTCCAAAATATATAGAATTTTCAACTTGTAAACCTTGGGTGGGGAGGTGTGAAGTGCACTTACCTCCATCAATGAGTGTCCTTTCCCTTATTAAAGAGGAACATGCATTTGGACAACTCTTCCATCCTTCCATCTCATCCTCTCCTCAAAACTCGTCAATTTCATTTAGGAGGACTTTTCAGGGGTCAAATCATGTCCTTGGGGCACTATTATATGCCCACTTGACCCCTACCACTATGGTATAGACCCTAGGGGGTTTCTTTTTTCATCCCAACCAAGGAAATTGACCAACAACCCTCTTTAAAGGCCCATTTAAGGACCCATCCGAATTTCAAACTTGGATAAGGGTTCCTAACCCCTAACCCCACTTACACCCACATGAAACATTATCAAATACCCTCTCAACTACAAAATAAATTATCCTTTTAATATCAACCCTCACCACTTCAACATGTTAACACTATTTCTTTCTAAGCTCTAAAGGGGGGTCAAATTTATACCCTCAAGAAGAGTCCTTTAATTTTCTCTTGATGGTTCACCCTTCCCATGCTAACACCGTTACCTTCCTGCACAATACCGACACATTCATAAGTAACAATTTGATCACATAAATTTGTTAACTAAATATTTTATACTTTAGCTATATAATAATCCATTTAAAATTTCAATTAGCTTTTCACAATATACGAGTGCATTCCACCTTCATGGTAGTGACATTAAACAAAATTAAATGCAAGAATATCATCAAAAGATCACCTTAATTATCATCCCTATTATATATAATCATCAATTCAAGAAAGACATATAACGAATTAGGATTGTATTAAGTACCTACGAGGAGGGGTCTTACAGAATCATTGAAATAGAATCATCCTTTTGCCAAATCTTTGAAATGTTCATTTTGTTTTTAATTGGTGGAATACTTAGACCATATTATTTTACATGAAGGGATCAAAGTAGATCCAAACAAGATCAAGGTAATACTTGATTGGAAGATTCCCTAAAAGCTTCAAAATCTCTAAAATGCCTCTGATCTAGAATGGCTAGAAATATATGATTTCTTTTTGTATTTTCTGATAGTTTGAAATTAATTAAAAAGAATAGTAAACTATATATGGAAAAGAAGTACTCCAAACCATCTACAACTTTAAAAAAAATCTCCTTGATTAGATTTGAGTTGCATTACATGAAAAACAATTATGTCTTTTTCAAGATTTGGAAGAGAAGAAAGGATACAATCATCATGATCCCAACATCAAAGCAATGGCGATTAGTAGTGGTAGAGGAGTCTCTCAAATAAACAAATTATACAGTTCTAATAAAAAGTAATATCAAGATTTCTGTATAGATTTAATTGTTGTTTTCCTCTTGTCCTTATCACCATTACACAAAGAACACAAATATGGAACAACAGTAGGCACACTGTTGCCAATATAGACATTTGTTTGTAATTTTTTTGCTGTTTGACATCAATAAGATCATAATCAATGAACAACATGATTATCACTATAAAGTGTTGTCATTTTAGAATTCATATTGCATTTTGAAATAGACAAAGTGACAGCCCATTAAGTAGAAATAGATGTAGATTGTTGTAGAAGGAAGGCTGATGGGTGAAATTCACCATGATGGGGCCAGCCATATTACTTACAATATGGAGTTCATATCACAGAGTATTTGTTCAAACTAACACCAACATAAATAAGGCAGAGTTTCAGGATGATAGAAATCATGACATAGAAGGAATAATCTGTCAAATTCATGACAAGACAACATACTGGATGAGTTGCATATAATAACAAAACCTCAAAGGGGCAACAGTAAATTAGTCTTCTTTCTTTCTAGAGATTGTACACAAAATAGTCTTTTCTCATACAGAGGAAAATAAAAGGCATCCCCAATCAATAAATTCAGAATATACAATGCATGATACCTTAATGACAAAGAAACAATCTACATTTAAAAGCCATTCTTTGGTGCAAAATGGGTTGTTCCAGAAGTATTTATTATATATAAGTTCATTTTCCTTTCATGAAGAAGAAAGAAGGAGCTTGAGATCTTTGTAAGAGGATTGAACAAAGGAAGCTGTAAGAGAGAAACTCACAGCCATTTGTAAGAGCATTGAACAAAGGAAGCAGTAAGAAAGAAACTCATAGCCATAATAGAGGGGTTTTTACCCTATTTTTTCAATGCAGAGTGATGATGATTAAATAAAAACCACCAACAGAATATTCATCAATGAAATAATATGGAAACAGAAGACTATCAAGCTGTGTCTAATCTTTTGTCCAACAAAAGTAATTAAATTGTGTATATCATGAATGTGGACTTTTTAATTACAAGTGAGAGGGAAAATTCACCCAGAAATATAGAGGAACGATGAAGGCATAGATCTTTTTCTGGTACTCCATAATAAAGAAGGTAGTATAGTCAATGTGGTATCCACTAAGAGTATAAAGTTAAGAAGACAAGCCATCAGCAGGCTGTAACACTATAAAAATTATTGTGAAATCCAACGCACACCCTTTGGCAAGGAGAGTTAGCACCAACAGATGTGAGTATAGTAATGTGATAAAATGTGTACATAACTAAAATGTGGGGAAGTATAAAGAGAAGCCAATTGGATTTTTTGGACTCGCTTATCCAGATCTAGTTCACTCTTCTCCTAGTATCACTTTTAAACATTCCTATTTGAAACATCATTCATAATGTTTACTTCTTTATTTTGCAGAGAGGTTTTCCTCTTTTATTTATTTTACATATTTGAGTTGGAGTTTAGACGGATATTATAATGTGAATCACCTAGTTTACTAAGCATTGTATTGGGAGGCACCATAATATACTAAAATTATATATAATTGAGCTTTGTTAATGGTACTTATTGTTTGGGCTCAAATTTAATTTTGAATCTTGAATGAGATTTATCACTATAAGAAGTGAATGAATAATATTTCAGGGGAATTTCCATGTACACTTATGGTGGCAATGACCTATCCTAGAAATAAATTCTACTAGATCATGGTCGGGTTTTAGCACAACACATATTTTTGAATGATTGGGCAAGTTTATGAATTCATATTAATAGCAGGAAAGGTACATTACAGAAAATCTTGAAGGTAGAGTTGAAGACTAATTGTCTATAAATTTCCATACACTTAAGAGTTACCACAGTATTGACTTACATATGTGTTGCTAAATAATTAGCCTACCCATAGAATTTCACCTAGACTAACCTTGATTTTCTAATTTTTTTTAAGCCTCTCAACTGAAAACATTAAATATTTTTCTAATGTGTAGAGTCCCATCTGCCCCAAGCCAATCACCTCTTCATAACCTCTTAACACCTTCCTTAATGTCCACATACTGAGAAGATTTTACTTCTAACAATATTACCCTTACAAAAATACCTAAATCTGATAGATTATATTTGGCTTACTATTACTTCTAACTTAATTCATTCAAACATATTGTATATTCAGTTAATATGGTGTCCTATAAAATGGAAATCCTACAGATGTTGTAAGAGTAATTACAAAAATATTGCAGGCAGTATTTTTTTGGAAAAGTTCAAAACAATTTTTAGCTTTTAGTTGTTATTTTTCTCATTTTTTAAGAAACATTTGAATGAAAACCTAAAATATACTTTCTACGAAGAGTGGCTTTAGTTATTCAAAACAGAGATGCGGACACATAAATAACCCTTTAATGTTGAGTAGATGCAAAGTGATTTAAACATAAATCATTTAAAGTCATGTGATTTACCTCAAGAATCTGGTGAAATTGTGTCGTGGAAAGAATGATGCCGATGAGTAATAATTGGTGAAACCCTAACCACGGGAGAATATTGGCACATGAGTTCAATATCCCTTCAATTGCTACTTCAATCTCTTCACATTCTTCTACCCTTGAAACCTATCTACCTTCACTTGTGCTTCAAACTATTCACAGTTTCTATTCTGCAATGCCTTCTATTGGGTATCGACTTGAATAGTTCCACAATGGTCGAACCAGTACACACTGGTGAAAAAAATTGAGAAATGGAAATATAGAACTCGAAAACAGCAATACCCAACTAAAATTTGGAACTCTGAAAAGGGAAATATTTGCAAAAGAGAAAATGTAACGAGTGTTCTACCTCAAAATATTGGTTGGTGATGTTCGATTTTATAAGGTTCTTTAACCAGTTGTTGTGGCAAGAGTTTGTTGTGGCTTTATTGGCAGTCATAGGTGTGGCAAAATCTCTGGTGCATTTCACATGCAGCCACTACCAGCAACGGTTTCCATCAACTGTTTCAATCATGTCCATTTTGCACACACAAATGGTGTTATGGTTGCCCATGCAAATAGAGCCTCCAGTTGTCAAAGCCCTTGCAACAAAACCTTTGTCGAATGACCACCATTTGGCATATCGATCTAATGAACTCAACATTTGGATCCCACACGTTCCACAACTTCTTCTTCATCAACCAAAGACCTGGTTGATTAGAATTCACACGATCCATTAACTCAGTTTTGCTTGTTACAGGAACCATTTACAATGAAAACTCTTTTGCAGGCGATCAAATTAATTTCCTGTGAGATTTATTCAGGCAATTTTTTCGTGAAAATTATTCAGCCATGAGACAAAATAAGTGGGTTGTGCCCACAATAAATAGCCTATCGACTAATAAATTTACATATGATAGAAATTTAAATAAAAATTTAAAATTATATATTAAAAAATATATAAAATATTTATATAATTGAAAATATTAAAAAATATATAAAATAATTATATAATTGAAAATATTAAAACATATATAAAATTACAAATATATTATATGGTTGACATAATAAATATTATACACGTATATTTTTATAAATTGTAAAATAAAATGTTTAAAATGACTTAAGATTAAAAGTCTCATGTACAATTATGGCTACATCGCCATTATGGTCACTAGTGTGTGGGCTTGTGGCAACACAACCACCATAGTGGTCATGACTATTGTGGTGGTAAGTTATAGCCCTTTTTAATACTAAAATATATATATGAAAATAAACTATTTTTAATTATATGGATAAAATAGGTTCGAAAATCCTTTACAACAAACATCAACTTGAAACAAAAGCCAAACAACATTACAGCTACAACCAAATTACCCCACTACAACCACCTTACAACAATAACAAATCCAAAAATAACCAAAGGACTATTTGCATACACTACACTAGGCCTTTACCTATAAGCAATTTACACACCAAAAATGTGTCTATTAGAAACATATATATTTTAGGAAGAGCTTTCTTCCTTCTTTGGACGTCGATAGTCTAGGACACACCATTATCAAGATTCATTTAATCATCTTGCATTGATATGGACACAATTTTATTAGTTAATTTCTATGAATAATTTTTTTTTTAAATATTGATGGAATGCCATAATTTTTAACTTTTAGTCCATGGTATAATTTAATAGTTTCAATTTAGTTTATGTAAATGAAATAAGTGGTATTAATAGCATATGTAGTTGAATAATACAATTATATATATTTATATGTGGCAAATGGATTGAAGCAATGGTAAATGAATTGGAATTTTCAAGAAGCAACTCTTCTAAAATAACAAATGTAATGTGTTTCACATTCATTCATAGAAGATTCAAATTTAATGCACTCCTAGCCAATGCTAAGTGGCAATGGTACTAATGTATACCTAGGAAATTTCTTTTTTATTTATATATTTGTTCATTTAAATTATGTATGTTAACATGTTAGAGAGTATGTGTTGAAGTTAGGGCTCCCTAACATAATGAGTAATAAAAATTAAAGAATGTAAATATTTTTTTTTTTTATAAGATATGTGAAGGCCTTAAGACTACACCGAGAGGTAATTCCTTCCATGCAATAGGTATTTTTGGTGCACCAAGCAACCTAGGCGACCAAATGTCCCGCTTAGGTAGGGGTCCCATGAGGGG